>OX632367.1:2743022-2958022 GCA_951751655.1 Ophion costatus | reverse complement strand
TGTAACTCTCCATGCCTAAACCTCAATACTTCCTGATGCCAGTTTTAAATGGCGCGCCATTTAAAACGTCAGGTCATTTTAGGACACCGTGTATATCTGAGCTGTTCGAGAGTATCGAGGGCCACAAGCGTGCAAGTGCTTGCCTAAGACCATAAATCATACAATGTTATCTACAGAATTATAGTGCAATGCCATCAGTCCACAACCGTGCTTCAGAAATACGACATTCTACCTACCTTATTTCTTTCTTACTTTTTTTCAGTATTCGTTTGTCTCCTCTCTTGATAAAATGCTAAAGTCCACACTGACGAAGTCGCGAACGAGCCCAAGCTTGTGTGTGTATACATATATATATATATACACAAATATATCTATATCTGGGGTAAAAATATCTATATGGGGTAAAAATTCTCAGGTGACCATCTCATCTTTGAACATTTTGCGCGGAGATTTTGCGACCAAGAAAATTATAATTTTCAATGGGTTTTCAAGTCTTCTTTGAAAAAAATAGCGTATTTTCTTATTTATACGTAGTATTTGCCAGAAAAAAATAGCATTCTGAAAAAAATAAAACATTTATTTTCCAGTTCAGCGAATTGAAGATAATTAAATTCTGATCACGAAACACTCTTGAACAACTTATTTTTGCATCCTACCGAATTTAAAAAAAATCTAAGATGCATTTTAAAGTTAATAAATTAAATGGAATTCTTTTAAGAAAAACGTTTTTTAGGAGTCTATCGCAATGTAAATTTAATTATTTTCATTGTGCTGAATTCAAAATACAATTTTTATTTCTTTCCCAATACTCATTTTTTCTGGAGAATTCGTCTCGTAACAAAAATACGCGGTAAATATTGATAAGTGGGGCTCCTGCTATAATCAGGCTAGTTTTCTTCAAGGGTTCATACAAACCCAAACAAACCCAAAAAACCGCAAACAAACTTGGCCGCAAAAATTGGCCTGATTATAACAAGAGCCCTACTTCCGACTATTTACCAAATACGCTATATTATTCTTTTTAAGAAGACTTAAGGAAGCTTTCCAGTGTGACAACCCGAAAAATCGCTGTTTTTCGCGATTCTTTTTTTTTAAAGAAAAAATAATCTACTCGGTCTGGTTTTTTTTTTGTATATTAATTGGGTATTGAAGAATACAAAACAATTTTTTAAAGATCGATCTATCTATTAATTAATATCTATAAAAATGATGAAACAATTTTTGCAGAAAAGGCACTTGGATGTGGTGTCCACGTTGGGGGTCACAATTTTGATCTGAAACAAAAAACACAAAAAGATTATTGATCGGTATATAATTGGCTTTCGTGCTATGGAGGCTTTTTTTTTTTTTTTTTGCAAAAATGGCGCCGGTTTGAACAAAAAGTATCGATTTTAGCATTTTTTTTGGCAGTTTTTTTACAAAAAAATAGGAAGATGTCAAAAAAAAAAAAAGCTTCCATAGCACGATAAACAATGACGTTAAGAATATTGTGTAAAAAATTCAACTCGATAGCTTTAAAACTCTGCCCTCCAAGTTGGACACCGTTTTGAAAAATGCTGTTTCGAGAAAAACGCGTTCAAAGTTTCGCTGTAGCTGTAGCGCTCCGTTGCCTTCTTCCAAGAAATGCTGTACAGTAACCGAAATAATCTGAATTTCGGCATGAAAATTTCAGGGAATATTCGGAAGAGTGTATACTGTTCGATAAAGCAAAAAAAAAAAATCGATTTTTTGAAAATTTCACACTGGAAAGCTCCCTTAAAGAATCATTACATATCATATTTTTCTTGTTGGCAATATCTCCACGCCAGTCCCTTAAGAAACATATGGCCATCTTGTGCGTACGCGCGCTTGTGCGTGTGTGGGGGCTACGAACAAATCAACGAAGTTTTCTGGCGCCTGCGATTTCATTATTCGATACTCGTGAAGAGTTTTCCACGTGGAGCTGCACCTTTCAACCTCTCTCTTCTTTTCCAACATAAGAATGATGGGAATACCTGCGCGGGTTGCAGTGAAACATTTCCGGCTTTACGCACCCATTGTCCGAATATTCTCTCCCTTGTTCTCTCTTTCTCTCTGGGCGAATATGAATACGGAGAGGGAGGAAGAGGGAGAAAGCGCTCGGCCATGTAACGGAATAATATTGCATAACATATTCCGATTCATTAGAGCGCGAAGATTCGCGTGTACACGATACATTTTAACGCTGCCTGTTATTATATTCGCTGGCCTGAAATGTAACCATCTGCCTTAGCTGCGGAAGCTCTCATGCCCCCCCTCCCCTCTCCGTCACTCCCTGCCGGGTAAGAACCGAACTTATTGCTCTCCTTCTCCCTGTCTCTCCAAAGTAGGAGAGATAAAAGGGTGTCCCGAGGTTTCGAAATGATCGTCGGTATCGACCTTGCGGGCTAGTTTTTATCCAGCATCATACAATTTTGAAAGTACGCATCTCAATTGACCCACATGAATCTGGAGTCCGAGATAGAGAGATAAATGGATAGGTAGAAGGTTTACTTGTGGACCAGGATGGAGACATTTTCTGGAATGCAAGTAAGAGAGACAGAGAATAAAAGGAAATCAATGTTAAGAAACGTTATGCCCTATTTCACTGTGGGGCAATTTTACAAAATGTATTGAAGAGACAACTTAAATGAATTTATATAATAGAAAAAAAGTAAGGCGAGACACGTTATAATGTAAATCCAATTCACAATAAAGAAAATAATTGCCAAAATAATGAAATAATAAGCAGTAATAATAATAATAATAATAAAACTATTTTAAATAATATCATAATAATGAATATAAATGAAATAGGATCAGGGCGTTCGGCGCGCTGTCAGGCCCAAACAGCTTTAAGTTCTCTAATCGACTAAAACCAGAACTTAACCGTGCACTGGGCTATTCTGACCCGGACGAGTTTTATATTCAAAGTTCACTTTTCCAAAATTGAAACTGTTCAATAATTTGCTTCAAGAATTTAATGTTATATTTTCCAAATTTCAATTATGCCGACATATTAAGAAGGGTAAAAAGGGTATTCCTGCTTTGAACAAATTAAAACCGACCTAAGGATTGTTAATGGCCGATGGATGAAGTCCCCGAGTCAATTTGACTCGGTATGTCAAAATCGTGGCCAGAGCGTATCAACAGAAGGTTTAAAAAATAAGAGAGAAGGAAAAAGAAAGATAGAAAAAAAACGATTAATTTATTTATTACCCTTTAGCTGGCTAACGTTGGGGAAAATTTGATAAGGCGCAACAAATCAAAATTTCAACTCTTTTCAACATAATATGACTGAAGAAAAATTAACGACAGAATTAAAAGAATAGGCAAAGTAAAAAATCATACCGTCATACTAGATCTTACATAGTTCTATGAAAGAGAAGGAGAGAGTTCAGTCTTGCTAAGCAACTTCCAATACATGCATATACATGTGCACACAGCCGTGTGTGTGCGTGCGTGCGTGCGTGCCTGTGTGTGTCCGCGCGCGCGTGTACATGTATGTATATGTACAACCACACAGCACGCTTGCCTGCTGCGGTACTTGTTTCTGACGCAGGCCATAGGGGTGTATATTAAACGCTTATGCAGAGGAGTATTTACGCGATATCGACGCGCAACGGGGATGGTAGGTAAAGCATCCTATGCAGACGCGCCAGCCGAGCCAGATAGAATGAGAGCGAGCAAGCGGGGAAAAAGGGGAGACAGAGAAAACTGGAGAGATAGGGCACGTGTGTGTACAGAGTTAAAGAGAGACAGAGTACACGTATATAGTGTATAGAAGGGACACGAAGGCGAAATTTGCGCGCCGGAGGCAGAACCCCCGTTGGTCGTCATGGAGACCAGCAACCCACTCGGAGGACCCTCCGAGCCCCGTAACGCCGGGGTTGGTTGAAAGGGTGGCCCAGGGCGGCTGGACCGGGTTAGGTTGGCCCCGACGCAAATGTCACACGAAGGGGACACACAAGAACGGTCTCTCTCATATACACGTATATAGCGAATATAAACTCCACTATTCACCTTTCGTCCCTTTCTCTCCTGCTGCCGTAACTCTGTGGGATCCGGTGGTGCTCTGCTCTTGCCAGCTAGCGAGTCGCCCAAGATGGCCGACTCGACACCACCATGTCAATAACACTCTCTCGGGGGTTCCACGCACGCCAGCAGCATCAGCAAACATCCCCATTCCACCTCCTCCTCCTCCTCCTCTTCCGAATCATCTCCTCTTTGCGCAACGATCCTTCTCGTCCCTGTATCGCATACACGCGCACACGCATGCACGGGAAGTCTTTCACCCCGTTCACAGTTAGGATGTAGAGATAGAAGCACACGCAGACCGTGAGATCCGTTGGGAGGGACGTGTGTAGATGTGTGTACAGCTTCTCGCCACCACCCTCGTCCTTCTTTAACCCCGGAGCCCTCGTGTATGCACTCGGGGCTCCACCATTTTGCTCCTTTACTCGACCCACGTAATTAACGTTGAGCTCGAGAGCAGGACCAAACCGAGGGACGGGGATGACAGGCCAAGATGGGGAGGAAGGTGAGGTTGGGATAGAAAGAGATAGAGAGAGAGAGAGAGGGTGACGCTGGTAGCTCGGAACTGGATGAGAGGTGCCCGGATATATGGACAGCCAAGAGGCTGGACACGTTTGGAGACTGAGGCGTACTGATTTCCAGCAAGCAAAATGCTGTCTAACGTTTTACACACACTCTCTCTCCCGATACCGTTTGCTTTGGCCATCTCCACTTTAGCGTCCACTCCTCGGTGTAGGTGAACCCGAAACCGTTGAACTCTCGCAAGCCTTTCCCGTACATGTCCTCGAGTGTCTTTGCAAACTTCGTTAAACCCCTTTTAGTTGAGGGTTTCCGCTTTCAATTTTCTCTGCTATCCTTACTAAATGTCCATATCTGAGGAAAGGCGTTTTCGAAGTCTTTGGGCACCGTCCTGTATATTTATATCTATTGATATGCGATATTAAACAAGCTTTTGTTGGTGCCACGAGATTGGGTTTCCTCACAGAGTGCCGAGGGCTTCTCGTCCCGAGCTTGAGCTTCTTTATAGCAAAATATTAAACAACACTCAAATTAATGAAGAACAGGTATTCGAGATTTTGGATAAAGATTACATGGACCTATGTATTTCCGGGAAATAGCTGCTCCGCATGGGTATCGGAACATGCTCTCTCTTTTAGCCTCGTGAAATCTTGCACTAGTTGCTTCTCTCTCTCTCTCTCTGTCTCCCCCCCCCCCCTCTCTCTCTCTCCATTCAATCTAATTATCGGTTCAAGCTATATAGCTGACCCTCTTCCTTGGTCTCTCTTTGGCGTAGCATCGTGCTTTCGGAGGCAAAAGCCTTCCGATTGACATTAAGAGCCTTCATTTATGGATTCATAATCAGCCTTCATTTATGGATATACATATTAATCAAGCCAAACATCGTTCAACCTTTGCGCGCCTAATATAATTCAATTTTACTGCGACTCGTGCACGGTTCCAAAATTATGAAAATTTATCCTCGTGTATATCTCGATGTGATTTTGCATCGAATGCATCGAATTTCGATGGTGATAAGCCAGATCGATTCCATCAAGACAGGCAAAACAGAGAGAATCTTTTCTTCATTGTAGACGCGCTGCTATTAGATGTTAATGTTGTTTTCGGCATCGTCCGCACTCAATGGCAATTAAAAGATTAAGGGACACGAGGAGGCGGGATACACCGTTCGATTGAATTTGCATCGATTTGTTCGGTTGGGAACAAAGGAGCCATCGATCGAACGATGTGGCCCGACGATGAGTATACGCGTGCGGGAAAACCTGCTCTTTGTCCGGGCGTATCACTCGACGAGGACGACGCGAATTTCATCAAAGACCCGGCTGCTGATGGTCTCGGGGAATTTATTAATTGGCTTTCATCGACGTTTCCGCGGCGAGCAACCACCTCATTCTCGAAGATTCTCTGCCTCTCTCTCTCTCTCTCTCTCTCTCTCTCTCTTTCTCTCTTTCTCTCTCCTGCCGGAGACTGGGGAACAATCGGTTTCCGTGGATTGAAATGAAGAAAGACAGGAATCTGAATGACCCGGATCTCTCAGCAAGAGTGGATCACTATCATCGTCTCGGTCATTATCGACAGACTTTCACACTAAAGAGCCCCGAAGAGGGGCCCTTAAGGGTGCGATAACTTTCCCGATGGACTGTATCCAGAGGGACGAAAGAGGCGGCCAAGGGGATGAGACCTCTGTAGGGTTTTCTCCCCTCGGGTGTTGGGGTGTGTTTCGTTGCCTAGCAACGACACCCTCGAAGTCCGCACTCCTGATTGGCCCCCGTCCTCTCTTCCCTGTCTTAGTCGGGCACAACTGGAGCTCTCTTCCTCTCCCTACCGTTTGACTCTCTCGCTCTTTCTCGCGGTCTGCCTCGTCGACGAAAACAAACCCCTTCTTTCTCCCCGTCATCAGGCATTGCGCACCCTTCCACCAATCAGCCATCCCACTTCGTCCTACCGAAAACCCTTCCAACATCGCCACCCATCCTTTCCCTCTCTCGCTCTCTCTCTCTCTCTCTCTCTCTCTCTCTCTCTCTCTCTCTCTCTCACTCTCTTTCAGAAAATGCACATACACAAAGAGAACAAGCGATTGCTCTCTATTCGTCGAGTACACTCTCTCCTTCCCTCTCGACAATATAATCCAACCCCGCGTCACGAATCGAGCTACCCTTGCGTTAGTCACCATACATACAAGTTCATCAAGCGACTTAGACGAAACGTTCGTTTCCTACACGCGTGAACGCCATATCGTCAAGTATAAATCTTTCGGGCCTATATATATTTATGTGTGTGTGTGTGTGTGTGTGTGTGTGTGTGTGTGTGTGTGTATATGATACGAGAACAAAGGCTTTGATTTGACGTATCCCGCACGCGGCCTATCGAATAACGGAAAACCGTTTAATGCCGATATGACCGAACGTTTATCATTCCTGCATCTCTCATTCGTATAGATCGGGGCACGCAGAAAAAACCCCATGGACCTGATTTTCATTAAATTGCCCCTTCGAACAATATTTTTAAGTGCAAGAAAAAAACATATTTGAGCTGTTCGACTGAAGTTTGGGTGCACGGAGAAGAAAAATAACTTGGTTCATTCTCGAAACGTTCAATGACGTTGAAGCTTCCATCGTTGGTATGAAACAAAAATTAATTCTTTTAAATTGCTCAAACTTGTTTGGCCCCTTTAGGCAGTGAAAACCGCTCAAATTTTTTCACGTATGATCATCAGAAATGTACGAACTCAATTTGCAATAACGAAGCTTTGGATAATAATAAAAATGAAAAAATAAATATCGTTGAGTTGTGAAAATTCAAACTTCAACGTCGTAATAGTAGGTGTACACTAAAATATTTTATTATTTCGCATATTCGTTATTTCATAAGATTGATAATTCACAAAATAAACTGATACTCCATTCTTCCGCTATCTAATTCATTGGCATTTCAGACTATCTTAGGCAGCATATTATGCTCTTACAATAGCCATATTAGTAGGCAGCCCAAATTGTTTTCCCTTCCGTAGCCCTTCATCCCCATTTTCACGGGATATTGGCTCTTTCCTTTTAACTTGAGCAACCGAGCGTCAATTAATTATTGTTGAAGTCGATTGAAAATTCTTCGAGCTGAGGTACGTAGCTTTCGTAACTTTTGAGGTATCTTAGTGACGCCAATTTCGAACAAATTAGAGCTGTATGAGATGACAAAAACTTCGAAAGAATGTTGACAACGGATTGGATTACTTATCGATTTACGGATCGTGTTACTATATCGATGAGATTGCGTCGGAGGTAACGGTAAAATGTGAAGTTACGAGACGCTCCAGTTTCGCGGATGCCTGTCGGTTTCTACTAGAGAGAACTCGCGTGCTCCATGGAAAGATAAAAAAAAGAGATAAAGGGGGTGACCGAAAAAATGATCCTGCGAACGTTCCTCCGTGATTATTTCAAAGTCCTCGTTATACCTGAGCGCTCCTTTTGCTGAGAAGGTACCGAAGGGTACGGAAGGGTGAAAACACGAGTCATCGAGGATCCTTTCAGGTTTTGTAAGCCATAATAAGTCGTAGTTGGATAAGTCGTTTTCAATACTCGAAAGGAAGGCTCTCTCTCCGGTACGATCCGCTTGTACAAGATCGCCATCTAGGCCTTCCTTAGTCGGAGGATTAGCGACTGCAAAATCCTATTTACGTCGTCCGTCAATGGCGGTATTCGTAGCAACGTTCATACGCGGATGTCTATTTCGGGGTCACTTCGTTTTTTTTTTCGTCCCGTTGTGACGTGCGTGTTTGGACGTTTCTTGTGAGCCAAACAAACTTGCTTCCTTTTCAGGCAAGATATTCGAGGCCAATGACGGAAAGAGGAAGCAAAAAGCTGGCAAACAGATTGTCGTCGACGGCGATCTACTTGGCGGCAAAGGAGATCCTGCCAAGTGTCGAGCCATCGATGACTTCGACCTCGACGATCTCGACTGGTCCGACGACAGTTTCGGCGAGGCAAGGTTCGTCGAACATTACAGCGTCTTCGCAATAATTATTTCTTTTTTATCGTCGAGATTAACGCCATCTTCCTTGATCCCCCGTGCAGTCAGTTGAAAGCAATCCCCAAAATTTACTACGGCTCGAGAACTCACAAGCAGATCGATCAGGTCGTCAGAGAACTCCGGAAAACTTGTTACGTCGACAAAAAGTAGGAGAGCAATTTACTATTTTCAGTGGAGAATCGCAGCCGCGGAAAAATTGGCCTCGAAAGGGGATACGAAACTTTGTGGGCTTGTTCTTTCTTTTTCAGCATGACCGTACTCAGCAGCAGGGACGTTACGTGCATACAGGACACGGACAGGGACAAGACCCAATTGTGCAACGAATTGCTCGATCCTGCGAAGGTTTTTAAGTTTCTTAATTCTTATCATACACGGAGAAAAATACGGTCTCAAATTCTAACACTGGTCGCCAGAATTCTAATATTCAGTGCTAGAAAAATATAGCAGTTTACTGCCAGTTCGGAATTCTAAGGCTTGTTGTTATAGAAGTGTAAAAATGATTCTCACACCGTATAGTAAAAATGATGCGTGCATATTACATTTGAAACTGTTCTCGCGTAGGCGCGAGTCCTATATTCTGTATAGTAAAAATAATGCGTGCTTTGTAAAATATCAACCTTTATTACACGCTGTATTTTCATATGGATTTTACTGTACGTATAGCATGAATCTTCGTCTATGTGTAGGTTTCACTATATGCATAGCATAAATCTTCGGCGTATAGCGAAAAATATTAAGAAGTTATTAGTTAAATGTGACTCTTTATACCGTACTTTTCGTAGAATACTGGAAACTAATTGTTTCAATCACGTGGGCAAAATATTTTTTGAATACTACAAAAAATCACGATATCCCGAATAAAATGTATTATTGGTATCAGTTACGTGCCATATCGTAGGTTAAAATTTAAATTTCTCCATTATTACTATACCACAATTACAATTTTTATCTTCCATTCAATACTTTTTGATATTTAATGACATTTTTTTTAGAAGCGTAGTATTAATTCTAAACTTGTAGGTCCCTGTTTTCTCCGTGTATATTTCCTCATGTTTGTTTATTTCTTTTAGAACTCATTTTTGAACGGTTTATGTTTATTCGGGGTTGTTACGCACGTGGAAAACCGGGAAAACCGGAAAAACTCAGGGAATTTCTTTCCTCCTGGAATAATCAGGGAAAAGTCAGGAAATTTTGGAAATTCTCTGGAATTTTCGCAGAATTTACATTTTCAAGAATTACCAAAAATGAAACCGACTTGACGAAATAACTGGACAGTATACAAATAAATGTTTGGATAGCTTTGAAACTATAAGGTTCACAGAAATATTTGCTGTAATGAAATTGCACAGTACGAAAGGGGCCACCCGATAGCGCTAATAGTTTTTTTGCAGGTGGAAGTATTTCGGACATTTGAAGGTCAACTCCATTCTTTTGAATGGATCGGTGTGTTTTTTTCTTATCATGAAAGAGGATCTTAAACCGAGTTCAACGACCTATAACATAAGGTGATTGAAGGTAATAGAAAGTACAGGAAGACGATAGTACTTACAGTTTCGGTAGTGACAGAATGATTACAGCATTTTGTTGGCATTCGCCATAAATAAGCATATCGACTTGCTCTTCAAACGGATACATTGTACTCGATTGACCGATTCATCGATACTAATCTTATCATGTTTATCTTATCCTGCAAACTTATTGAAGTGTCCTTGAAAGAGTGTTTATTTTCAGTGAAGTAAACCGTAAGTATTATCGCCTTTCTGTACTTTCTGTACCTGCCTAAGAAATGTGTAAACGTATATAATAACGTACGCAATGATGTTGATGGTCGTCATTTAGAACACTTACTATAAACGTAGTAATTTTATTTACTACCGAAACTGTAAGTATTATCGCCTTTCTGTACTTTCTGTGACTTTCAATGACCTTATGTTATAGGTCGTTGAACTAATTTTAAGCTCCTCTTTCATGACACAGACAAAAACATACCGATCCATTAAAAAAAAGAAGTACCTGCACCTGCAAAGAAAACTATTATCGCTATCGGATGGCCCCTTTCGTACTGTGCAATTTCATCTTAGCAAATATTTCTGTGAACCTTATAGTTTCGAAGATATCCAAGGTGCTAATAGTTATTGATCCACCCTGTATACGAAGAAAGTTATGTCAGTGCCAAACATTGAAAATTTAAAAAACTGACAACGAATTTACCTCAAAGCTCTATACATTTGCATTCGATCTGTCGATACACAATCACATTATTTCCATTATAGACAAGTTTTTACATTTATTTTTTATTTATTGTCGCCGGCATAAAAAGATCTGTTTATGATAAAGAACAGGTTTTATATTTGCTTTTAATGTATTTTCTTTACTTTACAATGTTTAAGTTATTTTGCGAATTTCAGTTTAAAAAAAATTTATTTGCATTTTTGACATTTTCTCATAATTGATCTTAAGAAAATGATATTATCCAGCTCAAGATAATTTTTCAATACAAGGGTCGAATTGAGAATTTCCTTTGTTTTTTCAAGTCGGTTAAAAAAGTTGTTTTTTTGCACAAAAATGATTCATTGCTATTTCTACGTATATAATTTTTCCTGTATAGTTTGTAACGTTTACAAATACTAGTATGGATGAATCGAGACTCAACTTGTGGTCTTTAAAATTAAAAAATATGTATGGGATGAAAACAAATTGTTTTTTATTCGACCCTAATCTGGGTCATTTGTAAAAGCTGACATTTCTGCGAAACCTGGAAAATTCAGGGAATTTCTGAGTCAATAATGAGCAACGACCCTGTTTTTTTTTTTTTTACTTTGATGCTTTATTTTTAACTTCTTTTACATCATCGCCAAAAGTCTTTTTTTGCTTATTTACTAGACCGATTTGCTTATTTATTGAACCGGGCGAAATTTACGCGATTGGCGTTAATTATCTCGATTGTCGATGCAACTCGAGCTAATTTGAAAATGCAAGTTTAACGCGTACGCTCCACAGGCTATGTACGCAGTGTCGAAACGTTTGGATTTAACAAAGTTTTGCAATGTAGAAATGCGGTTGTCCATTTTACACGGACGACACCAAGTACAGGATCGGCACGAACGCGGCACTTCGCGCTCACGGAGTCGAGAATCCTTGGGAGATCGAGGATTTGGTACAGGCTGGCAGGGAAACACGGGCATGTCCATATTTCGCTGCGAGAACTCTCATGCCCGAAGCCGATATTGTACTTTGCCCGTACAATTACATCATCGATCCGGTTATCCGAGAAAGCGTGAGGATTTCTTCTTCTTTTGCTGATTGAAAACATCATTTTTGTGTCTTGCATTGTTGCCAACGATTATTTATTGATAGTCTTGAAATAAGCAACTATCGTTAAAGCTAAATAGAAAATAATCGCTACGTCAGTAATAAACCCGAAATAAAGATATATATATATGAAAAAAAGATTCGGGGATGGATAAAAAATTTTGACACGTCAATGTGCAAAATGAATTTTACAAGACCTGCAAAGGTACATTTTTTTATTCAAGAGCAGCGCGTTGACAATGGGAGATAATCATAGATTAATTTACCTGTATTACTGATACTGATCAAGGAAAAAAGTGGGATTGTCGAATAATTTTTTTCGTGTGCACGTTATTAGATGCAAATCGACCTCTGCGGCAGCATAATTATACTGGACGAGGCGCACAATATCGAGAACATATGTCGCGAATGCGGTAGCGTTTCGTTGCCGACTGACGATCTCGAGACCGTCATAAAAGACTGCGAGAATACCATTCAAACGGCAACGATACATAAGGACTTCAACGTGGTCACCCATGTCAGCGTCGTCGAACAATTCACCGAGAATCTTCTCAAATTTGTTGCCAACGTGCATTTGAAACAGCAGGTGAACAATCGCCGCACCTGTAAACGATACTGTCATTGTATGAAAAATATTAACGAAAGCCTACGATTTTTAGCGGGGGGCCGCAAGTTATTGAAGCAAGGGAAAACATTAAGGGTCGAAAAGTATTTAGAAACGAGGCAAAATGTAGAATAGTAAAGATTTTTTAGAGACCATTGGAGAACGGAAATTCTGAGGGTATTTTTTCTATTTGAGGAAAACTTTGCTCCACTAAGCACCAAAGTGAGATACAAATGCGATGATTATTTTGTTGCGTTTTTTTTTCTTCAGATCAACAGTGATTCTCTGAACAGCGACGCATGGACCGGTATCGATTTCGTGAACGTCCTGGATATCGAAAAATCGATAACCTCAGCGGACATAACGAACTTCATGAGATCAGCGCGCGAGGCCGCGAGCATGCACTCAATGGCGAAGGAACTTTTGCGCATGGGTAGACCGACTCAACCGACTTTGTCGCACGAGGTAATAAGAATCGTCGAGAAAACTCTTCTCGCTTTCAAGATGGTCAGTTCAACGGTTCACGAGAGCGATTACCGAATCGTCGTTCGACAAATTCCTCAAGGGGTAAGCGAGCGTCGGAAATACAAAAGTAACAGTACTGAAGATCAACAGTTACAAGTACTCCTTGCTGTTCTTTCGCTACAGTACAAGAAAGAAAGATCGCTGGAATTCATGTGCATGAATCCCGGTGTGATATTCGCGCCGATTTGCCAAATGGCGAGAACGGTGATTCTGGCGTCCGGCACCCTCGCGCCTTTGAGCTCCTTCCAAGGCGAGCTCGGCGTAAAATTTCCGTTCACGATACAGGCGAACCACGTCACGCCTAGGGAACAAGTATTAATCAAGTGCGTCCCCAAGGGACCTGGGGGCACGTCTCTGCGAGCGACTTATCAGAACGTCAATACCTGGGGTTTTCAGGTGGGAGATCGATACCGAAATTTTGTAGGAAGAATTCCTCGATGTGGTAGCCCGAGGACTTTGGGATCAAAACGATTGTCAGTGTAAAACGTCTCTACGTTCTTTAATCAGGACGATCTGGGTGCAGTTCTTCTCACCGTCTGCGAGGCCATACCTCACGGAATTCTCATGTTTTTCTCCTCGTATTCCGTGATGGGCAATCTTCTGAACAGATGGAAGGCGAACGGCACGTGGAAGGAATTAGCGAAATTGAAGGCGATCTTCCAGGAAACGCGTGGTGGCGCGAACGTTTCTACGATGATGGAAGATTACCGAGCAGCCGTAAGAAACACCTCGGAGAGGCCCGCTGGCGCGATCACGGGCGCATTGCTCTTTGCCGTTTTCCGCGGCAAAGTCGCCGAGGGCATCGACTTCAGCGACAACGAGGCCCGTTGTGTTTTGACCGTAAGTTGCGTATTGATAAACATCGCCCCACTCCCGTTTTCGAATGTCACAATGAACCGTAGCGACGACCTTGTCCATCGTAACAAACTCATGTGACACTTGTGACAGGTGGGTATCCCATACGCGGTGAGGAACGATCCCGCGACCGACATGAAGTATCAGTACAACGATTTGAACCGGAAGAAGGGTTTGCTTTCGGGCAATGAGTGGTACAGCATCCAGGCGTTCAGAGCCCTCAATCAGGCGCTCGGACGTGCCATAAGGCATCAGAACGACTGGGGCGCTATCATTCTGATCGACGAACGGTACGTCCAAACCTCTCGTTCAATCCCTCGAGCTGTCGATCGTTCGATCTCTCATTCCCTCTTACTTCCAGATTTCTCGATTCACGGAATATAAATATGCTGCCAGCCTGGGTGCGAACAATGGTGAGAATTGAACTTGTCAACTTGGGCCTCCGGTGAACGGATACTCGAATGTCTTCTTGAACTTTCAGTGGATTCAACAGACGGGTATGGACGCGGATCTGCGACAGTTACTCAAGTGTTTCGTGGCGAAGCAAATCAAGCGCGAGAGGGGCAAGAGTCGGATGTTGGCGAACAAAACTTAACGAGAGCAGAGTGATCGAAACGTCACCGAAATACGATCAACTGGTCTTACAGTTATGGAATACTTATGTTCGACGTACACGAAAATGAACGACCCTCGCCACAGCAGCAGAGCGTGTATCATCGCTACAGCCTCACATGTCGTTCGTGTCTCTCTTCTCCAGGAGCCTCAGTTGTTTCTTCTTCATTCTCTTTATCTTCGCTGTGTTTTTTATCTGCAACAAAAAGCGGGCCAAGAATGAAGCGTTGGAGGAACGCGGCAGCGATAAAGCCCGCGTGACATGAACTTACAACTTGAACAACTTCGCTCTTCTTTCTGTTCTCTTCTGCTCGCTTGAGATTCTCTATTCGCCGCTGCTTTTTAGCCTCCTTCTGCGCCTTTCTCTCCGCTATTATAGCGCGCGATTGTTCCTTCACTCGCTTCAGGTCTTCCCGCAGCTTCTGCTTCTTCTCAAACGACATTCTTATGCCGCGAGTCTTTACTATCGAGGAAAACCTGCAGCACAAGACAGCATCTGAAGGGCTCAACTCGTAAGATGGAAAAACGCGACTTGCTGACGGTTATTCGTATAAGTTTTTTTTTTATATCTGTTTTTTTATCCTAGAAATTAGTGTTGAAAAAGGGTGACTGAGAAACGAAAGTCGCAGGATGATGTTTGCAAAATGCTTATATGAAATACAGTACAACGATGAAGCCTCGTTCAGTTTTTCATGCCCTTTTCTATGCCTATACACCTCCCTCGATGTACAGTCATTCGTCTTTAAAATTGGTTTTCGAAAACCAAATTGCACACAGATATGAAAGTTGAATGGACGTTTTCTCCAGATTGGTCACGGGACTCATCTTCGTTGCGAAGTATAGCGAAATAATAAATACCTTTGCTTCTTTTCCTTCCATATTCTGCCGGACTTTGGCTTGCCCCTCGGGACTTCCGGTTCTCTCGGAATTTTGGAAGGTTTTTTCGAAACGTTTGTACTAGGGGCTGTCAAAAGTTTTGCGCCCTTCAACAAATCCTCGATCCTCGTCGCTTCAACCACCGGTTTGCTCATTGTAAATTTAAGAGCATAAAAAGTTTCGCTTTATTTATCTCGATCGGCAAACCATTTGTAGGTTATGATTCGAAGTCGAAGCACGTGGATGAATTATGATGGGTGCAGCGGGTAAAGCCAACATCAGATTGGCGGTAGCCGCGTAAGCTCTGAAGGTGGGCGCGATAAAACACGTCAATTCTGAGGTAGCTATGGGACCAGTAAATACGGAATCTACTTTTTTAGTTATTGCGCCATAAATCATGAAAAGCGAACTAGCTAAGAAAAGTGACAGATCTGAAATGTTCCGACATCGGACAAATTAAGGGTGATGTTTTATCCCGAGCGCTCTAGTAAGTTACTGGTCATTTCTAGAGCCACGGTCTTCTAGAGCGTGTTCCGATATACTCTGCGGCTACTGACCAGTGGTGACTGTACCACGGTCACGGTCAGCCCCCTGGCACTGCTGGGTCTACCGTGTCTCGTTATTGTCGCCACGTAAACTAACCCACCATGCGGCGCTAGTAGTCACCAGCATGACCCCCACTCCAGTCGCGCAGCGTCTGCATAATTTGCATTCGACGCGTCTGGAAAATTCATTGCTTAGAATAGAATTTAAAAGTACATGTGTATATAGGAAAGGATGCAATATTACGTATTTAAAAATATTTATTGAACGACATAAACAGATAACATTAATATTTTTTAAATAATGGATTAGTCATGTTATAAAATGTTTTGCGATTTTTTTCTTGTCGAGATTGCTTTTTTTTTTGTTCTGCGTTGAGACGTGCAGAATATTGCTGCATCCGCATCAATACGTAATATTGTATTATGTGTAAAAGAACACTATCGGCGTGTTCTATACACGGAAAAGAGAGCTTTTCATAGTTATACACATCGTCCAATATAGACTCGAAAACACGTGTTGAATTCCGATGAGCCACAAATCGCTCTTCTAATGTGATAAAATAATTACCATTTTACCACACTACGATTTTTTTTATTCGAGAACAATGACAGATCGAGAAAAAAATTACGAAATAATATGGAGAGGTGCTTTGCGGAGTGGGGGTCATGCGGGTGACTACTAGCGCCGCATGGTGGGTTAGTTACGTGGCGACAATACGGGGACACGTTACTGTTAAGAGAATGTATCCCAGTGTCAGCCCCCTGGTCGCGGTCTTGCATACAGGTCTTGAAACTCGCTCAAAATTTCAGTGGTGGGGGATGGCCTCTTATTGAAGCACCGATTGTTTCAACTCGTGACCACGAGGATCGCTGCTATAGAGTGATGCAGGCTGTGTGAGAGAGACGGAAATATATTTCAAAAGTAAACAAAACCCAAACATACCGCTGATTCACGCGACCACACGCGACGTGCTCTACTTGTAAACTTGTAAAAACGAACCCCTCGACCAACACGAGCTCACATTGACACCTATATAAAAAACATTTATATTCATTGTACCCACTTGGATAACTATAGTCTTTTGTTTTTTTCAGGTTTACGATCAAGTTACTTTTAATTGTATTTCGGTCCATCATGCATTTTTGACATTGAATATCATAATTTGCCTACGCCAGCCAATGTACAGCGAGGATTAGGTTCCTATAAGTGAAAAATCGATTTCCATCTCTCTCGCACAGCCTGCATCACTCTATGCAGCGACAATCGTGGTCACTAGGCGAAACGGCCGGTGCTTCAATCCGGTGAGTTGGTCTGGTGACCACCAGAGTTTCAAGACCTGTATGTAGGACCGTGGTCCTATCTCATGGATCGGAATTTTCTTTTTGATTTCCGTAAGAACGGGAAACTACCAAACGATTTAAATGGACTACCAAACGTTACCAAAGGACCACCAAAGGATTCGTAAAAAAAAGTTCGATTAGCCAAAGTGGGGGGGCCAACTTACTGCCTGATTTTTCGAAAAACGGAGAACTACCAAACGATTTGAATGGACTACCAAACGCTACCAAACGACCACCGAACGATTCGTAAAAAAAAGTTCGATTCGTCGAAGTGGGGGGGCCAACTTACTGCCCAATTTTTGATCATCGATTTTTCGAAAAACGGAGAACTACCAAATGCTACCAAACGACCACCAAACGATGCGTAAAAAAAAAAGTTCGATTAGTCAACGTGGGGCGGCTAACTTTGGCGCGGTAGCGGGATCAGGGAGACTAGAGCAGGGGGCTGACACTGGGATAAATTCTCTTAACAGAAACGTGTCCCCGTTATTGTCGCCACGTAACTAACCCACCATGCAGCGCTAGTAGACACCCGCATGAATCCCACTCCGCCAAGCACCACTCCGTATTATTTCGTCATCTTTTCGTTTTCTCGATCTGTCATTGTTCACGAATAAAAAAATCGTAGTGTGGTAGTACAAAGTGATAAAATAATAAACAATTTTAGTGTAGCGATAAAATAAAAAACAATTTTTATCGTTTTTGTGCTCATATTTGAGAATGCCTCCGTGCGTGGTGCTTCGCGGCACGTCAGGTTATCAATCAAACAAGGCAAAATCGCATTTCTCGCGTCGAATGCAAATTATTCAGACGCTGCGCGACTGAAGTGGGGGCCATGCGGGTGACTACTAGCACCGCATGGTAGGTTAGTTAACGTGGCGACAATAATGGGGACACGGTATACCCAGCAGTGCCAAGGGGCTGGACTAGAGTAAAGGAGTCTAAACGCAATGCTTGCCAAATGGTTGTGAAAGTGATGAACGAGCCGCGGATTGTACCCACCTGGCGGCGCTACCACTGCGGGCTCCGTCCGCGCGAGCTCAATAAACTTAGCCACCGACTATGAAAACATCGAACTTTTTTTCATGCCAATCGATTATTAGTCGTTTGTGAGTCTTTGTTAGACAAAATCCACCGTTTGTGAGACTTTATTTATTTAATTACACGAAAAACAAATTTTATGTCAAAGTTAGCCGCGGGATAATGGTTTTCTAATGATTTCGAACTTTTCTTCGTATCCAATCATTTGTGAGTCGTTTGTGAGTGATTATTAGTAGATTTTTATCGTTTGTGAGAGCTTCATTTTTATTTTATCGTTAAAAAACTTTTCATTCCCATAGCACGCTGCAAGCCACGTGAAGTTGGCAGCAAGGCCACAAGCTGAGCACGGCTTTGCCCATGTGACTCCTCAATTTCAGCAAAATGCTGATTATTTCAATCCTATTCGATTGTTAGTCGTTTGTGAGTGATTGTTAGACAAAATTCAGCGTTTGTGAGACTTTATGTATTGAATTATACGAAAAACAAATTTCATGTGAAAATAAGCCGCGGGAAAATGGTTTTCTAATGATTTCGAACTTTTCTTCGTAACCAATCGTTTGTGAGTGATTGTTAGTCGATTTTTATCGTTGGTGAGAGCTTAATTTTTATTTTATCGTAAAAATTTTTTTCATTCCCATAGCACGCTGCAACCGACGTGAACTGGCAGCAAGGCGACGACGGCTTAGCACGGCTAACTTTGACACGTCCGGGCTCTGAGTACGGACGACGCGGGTTCGATTCCCCGGAGCAGTCTATTTTTTTATATATATAAACATATATGAATCAAAGATAAATGACGCCTGGAAAGCCGAAAGTAGCTAAAGCGAGAGGAAGTTCAAAATTTTAAAAATATAAAATGAAGAAAAAGAATAGATAGAAAGATCGATTCACCAGGGATCGAACCCGGACCGCAAGCATCGTTAATCCGGTACGTTGCCAACTCAGCCACGATAATAATTGAGGATAGTGAAGCATTTATCATACAGCCTTGACTAGCATGTTTCGTGTTGGAAAAAAAACCGCCGAAACAACCGTGACAAAGGCTCAATATTGCTCTTTGAACCTTACACGGTCGTTTCGGCGTTTTATTTTTCAACGCGTTTCGTTGTTAATTTTTTTAACCCGCATTCTCCTCATAAACGAGCAACCGAGAGAAAACAATAAACTCAATCGATGTTTTTTCCCTTTGAAATTCATTTTATGCATATTTTATGCGGCAGTACGGCCACGAAAGAATGTCGATCTCGATCGAACAGAAAACCTCGCTCCGTTCGCCTGTCGAGCAAATACGATGTGCGAGGGGCGGTGACTTTTCCACGGCCGAGCTACCCATATGTGTCAACGCTGACTGCGATACCGACTGGTGCGATGATTACGACTCGCGCGGCCACAAGGAAATCTGCAACCTCGACAGAGGCGATGAACACAAAATTATATTCCCGAACTCGCCGCTGCGATTTAGCGCCATTCCTGAGGCACGCCGAAAACGGGAGCGTTGTACGTCTCCCTACTTATCTCTGGTTGAAAGGCCGAGTGTGGCCTCCTGTATCTTGTATCTAGTCTCCATGCCCCGAAGAGTGGGCTTGTTTAGAAACATTATTTTTGGTGGTTATGTTCAACTGGGGGCAAGATTGCAGCGCCGCGTAGTATCAATTCTCATCGAATATTTTCGTCCGTAAGTGACCTACCCCGACCATGCGAATTCTGGCAGAGTTTCCAGACCTGTATGTAAGACCGTGCTCCCTGACCACAGCTTTCGTTCAATCTGTCAATTCGTTGCGTTGAGGTTCATAACGTTTCTCGACGATGCCTACCATTGGAGTAAAACGTGATTTACTCTTCGGAAATCTCGGCAAAACATATTGTAAGTACGATTTACCGTCACGTAAGTCCTCTATAAGTTCTCTCATTCATTCAAATCCCTTTTCGTCAATTTTCAGCTGACGACGAGTTCCGCAGGTTATGCTTCGAATTCGGTCTCGAACTCGACGAAGTGGTGAGTCATTTTTCGAATTTTTAACCACCTTGAGGCGAAGTAGTAAATGTACCACGAGGCATATGAGTTCGAGAGAAATAGCCGAAATTTTTTAACGCCAATTGCCCGTATATGAACTATATTTTACGTAAAATTAAATCTTTAATATCTGCGTCAGTGAATTCTCTTAATGTACACGGAAACGACGTTGCGTTTTTCTTCTTAAGACGACAGAGAAGCAGATGATCGCGAAGGAGCAAGGCGCAGAGCAGAGCGCAGGCGCCTCGGATGAAACGATCTACCGGATCGACGTACCAGCTAATCGATATGACCTTCTCTGCCTGGAGGGACTTGTCCAAGGACTTCTCGTCTTCCAAGAAAAGTAATCCTCCCGCTACATGATTTTGATTACAAACATAGACAGCACCTTGTTAATTCTTCGCTGTAATAGGCGGCAGCCGCCACGGTACCAAGCGATTACCCCTGAGACCATCCAGGAGATGAGAGTAACCCCAAGTGTGAGTCCGATCAGCCGATCACCAAGTAGGCAACATCGATCCGAATATCGCCACAGATCTTTTCCCTGTACTTTTTCCGCAGTGCAAGACGATCAGGGAGTACATCGTCTGTGCCATTCTTCGAGACGTAACCCTGAACAAGGAGGCCTACGACAGCTTCATCGACCTTCAGGACAAACTGCACCAGAACATATGCCGCAAGCGGTCCCTGGTCTCTGTCGGAACACACGACCTCGACACCATCACCGGACCATTCGTATACGATGCCAAACCGCCGAGCGACATTTGCTTTGTACCTCTGAACCAGGATAAGGAATATACTGGCAGCGGAGTAATGGACTTGTACGCTGTAACGTATCTTTCGTTTATTGTTCTTTTCGAGAGATTTATCCTAAGTCGGAAAATGAATCCAATTAGACTTTTTTTGTCGCCACTCTAGAATCACGCCCAACTGAAGCAGTACCTACCAATCATCAGAGACAGTCCCCTTTACCCGGTGGTGTATGACAGCAAAGGCATCGTCTTGTCCCTGCCGCCTATAATAAACGGTAATCATTCGAAGATCACCCTCGATACGAAGAATATTCTGATCGAGTGCACCGCGACCGATGTCACCAAGGTACGTCTTTCTGATACATTTGGATTTTCATGGCGATTTCAGCTATGGATATAATCGATGTATTTTTTTGTTCAGGCTAAAGTCGTGCTGGATACGCTGATCTGCGCTTTCAGTGGATATTGCGGCAAAAAATACACTGCTGAGAGCGTTAAAGTCGTATATCCCGAGGGAGCCAGCAAACTCTGTCCGGAATTAAATTATCGGACGGAAACAATCGACAGCGAGAAAGCCGTTGCTTACATAGGCGTTCGGTGAGTGCATTGAGAAAACAATATGTTTCTATGTACCAGGATTTGTTAGCTATTAACAACAAATAGTAAAGTTGGATATGGCGAAATAAGTATCTTCTTACAGTTAATGAATCATTCATTTAAGCCTCTGAATTGTCACGAATCAAAATTTGGTAATAGTTGCTAAATGGGTACTTTAATGGGACATAGCCGTTCTTAACATCCAATAGATATACCGTTGGTATAACCCAATGCTTCGTATTAAGATACTATAAATACTTGTTTCCTATAACTGAGGCGTTCATTCAATGAGAACAATGGAAAAGATTACCCAGATGTAAAAGATAGTTGGATGGATGATATTTTTGTATTTGCACAAATCAAGATTCGTGTATAGTTACCAAGTGCGTATTTGAACAAGGTCATTCGTTGATTGTCAGCAGATGAATGTGTAGTTGAATCGGTGTAGCACTAGAGTGCTAGTAGGCAAGTGTACAAGGAATAACTCTCATAGAAAATGATAGTTGTTCCGTGCTACTTTCAGGAGACAATTATTTGAGACGAGTTGCCGATTTTTCAACAGTTATTTGCTAACTATTAACAGGGCTATATTTGATTCAACTGAGGATTTAAAAATTATTACCAAATATTCACTTTGTAATAAGTGTACGACTGTTACCTCGAAGAACTACTGGGCCAACATCTTAAATACTTAATTGACCGGCCGATCAATTAAAACATCTGATTGGCTGGTGCAGTGATCTGAAACGATGACTGCAACTATATAAGGAATGCCTGAGACACGGGAGCTTCGGTATCGGAGCTCTCAGCCCTGATGATGCAGAGTGTAACGTTTGCGAAACGTCGGCACAACGCTGATTCTCAACACGGCGTCCATCCGGAAGCCACATACTCTTCAAATTACATAAAGAGCCGTGAAAGCCTTAAAACTAAAATCTTAAATACGGATTTATTAATAGTTAATAAACCCTTGTTTTACATTAAAAAGAGAGGTTGTCGCGTCAACTGTGTGACTCTTGGCTCAAATGCGGCTGGGATAGTCGTTTTGAAAGAAGATCCGTTAATTGTTGTGACATGTTCATTTGCATTGAACACAACAAGATAGTCGCGGCAAATGGCCAAAATCAAAATACGTTAATTGTGAACTAATGTCTACTCCTTTGGACTGTATTGTCATATAACAATTTTAACTCATTTTTCGTTTACCACAAACATCTACTGAGCTGAGAGAAATAAAAGTGATCATATAAATCATTGTTTTCAAAGAAATATGGCCATAAAATTTTGTCACGAGGACACGGATACTTCGTAATGACTAATAAATTTTATAACAGCTAATAAATATTTAAATAAAAGTGCCAACTAAATCTATTTCTTTACTATAAAAAAAAAACTATTTTCTCAGTATGGCGTTCCAATTTGTATCCCATTATAAGTGGACCAACGTCGTAGATGGATTTGCCTTCTCATTAATCCGATTGATCATTCGTTTTCATCAATTGAAAACTGATCATTTGCGTTTTTATTAACTTGACTGGTCATCAATTGGATCAAATCAAAAAAATTCTCTGCTCGCAACTTCCATTCGTCTGTCCGGCAGATCGAGTCCGGAGAAAGTGGCAAAATTATTGTCCAAGATGTGTCTGAGAACGCGGGTTGACGAAGAGCAGAGCCACCTGTTGAGGGTCGAAATACCGCCCACTCGTCACGATGTCATACACGCGTGCGATATATACGAGGATATTGCCATCGCTTGGGGCTACAACAACATAGAGAGAACAATGCCGAAAACGTCAACCATCGGACGAGAGGTAGCTTTTACTTTGCAATAAAAACACTTCACAGTGTTCAATTTGTCGTTGTTTATTCCAGTTTCCTCTGAACAAGCTGACCGATCATATTCGCGAGGAATTGGCTCATGCTGGATTTACGGAAGCGCTTACATTCTCCTTGGTAAGTTCCGTAGGTAACAATAATTGTTCGATTTTTAATTTATTCGGCTTTTTTCAGTGTTCCCGAGAGGACGTGTCCGAGAAGCTGGGCCTCGACTTCGCTCGTGTACCAGCCGTCACGATATCCAATCCAAAGACTCTGGAATTCCAAGTGAGATGACTTTTTTAACTTAGAAGATTACGCGTAAAACTTACGGGCCGATTAATCGATCGGTAATGCGGACGTAGGTGGCGAGAACGTGTTTGTTGCCGGGCCTGTTGAAGACCCTGGCGGCGAACAAGAAAATGCCGTTGCCGTTGAGACTCTTTGAGGTGTCGGACGTGGTTCTGTTGGATCCGACGAGCGAGTGCGGCGCTCGCAACGAAAGACGTCTCGGCGCGATCTACTGCAACAAGTCGGCCGGTTTCGAAGTTGTGCACGGACTTCTTGACAGAGTTATGCAAATGCTCCAAGTGCCTTGGAGCCCGAACGGAGGAGACGTTGGATATTATCTCAAAGCGGACGATGGTAAATTTGGCTTCCCTGAAATTTAATCTGTCAACGCTTAATGTCCACACGAATTTTTTAATTGTTTTTCCAATTGGCCACCGCTTGTTGTTCTTCCTTGTTTTCTTTTTCGCAGACCCGACGTACTTTCCGCAGAGATGTGCAAGTATTATTATGGACGGCGAAACGATCGGCAAAATGGGAGTTTTACATCCGGAAGTCATATCCAAATTTGACCTCGGACTGCCTTGTTCGGCGATGGAGATCAATGTGGAATTATTCTTATAATGAAATATGAGATTTTTGGACCGTACTGTGATCTCTAAAACTCAAATTCGAGTAGCGAATCTGGACAAAACATTCTCATTTTATTTCAGCGCCCGATCCCCATTTGTATACGAGCTCCAACAAACCCAAACTCTACTGAACTCATTTAAGGTATTTCTATCGCGCAGGGCCATATTTTGCAGGGACATGAGCCGCGCTCTTCTGAATTGTTAGTAAGTTCCGGTGATGCTCAATAAAAATAAGTTACAGTCAATTATTATACATAACGATGAACGGGAATAAAAAAACGCATAAATATTGTAGATTTAGACATTTTTACGTTTTCTCTGAAAAGTCGCGACTACGGAAATATTGCTAGGTACATTTCCCCCAAGTTTTATCATTAACGGCATGGCTCACTCGTTCGGTCAGTAAAAATCCTGCGGCGAAGTTATCTCCCAGACGGTTCGCATTTCAGGCAAACGAAGAGAAACGAAGAGGAAGGTGTTTCTTTCCTTTTTTCCTGAATATTAGTCGTCTTGGAGAACCCTTGGGATCTGTAAATCGGTTATCTCTCTCCTACTGATGGCCACTCGATCGGTGGGACATACGGCTTTAAAAGGAGTTCTCAATATCTGGATTATTAAATAGAAATTCTGTCAGTATGTCATCTCCATAAAGTGTCGTACGAACGTGACAATTTTTGAAGTCGTAATTTTGTTGGTAAAAGTTCAGTAACCTGCCTTAAAACTTTGCTAGTATACTGAGATGGGGCGGAGTTCCGAAAAGGCCCTACCTGCGAACGGGCTAAAATTTTGCACAGGCCTTCCTTTACATATCTCAAGAGATCCTCTAAAAGGATTTTTGGCAACGCGCCATAATTTCCGAGATATCGATTTTTGGAAGTTAATTTTTTACTGCGCTCCTACTATATGTATCTATAGCTAATGGGTTCGGCTCTGACTATACCTATATATCGATACCGTCGATAACGCTCTCCGTTTTATGCTGATCTTCGTTGCGTTGCGCCCACACTAGCATTCTACGCACCCCACGATTTCACCCGCACATTCAAGGTCCCCAGCATCCACACCAGTGTTCCACGTACCCCACAATTTTACTCGCACATTAAAGGTGTCCCGCGCCCACGCACTCCACAACTCTACTCGCACATTCGAGTTGCCCTGTGCCCACACTCGTGTTTCTCTCGGCCCACTATTCCACACGCACTTTCCAGGTGTCCTGCGCCCACACCAGTGTTCTACTCGCACGTTCGAGAGGACCCGCGCCATCATCCGTTACCAATATTACGTGACACTCGCCATGCGTACCACAAGCACACCAGTAATTTTCCATTAAACGTCAAAATAAAAAGCGTCACACCGAAAACGATGGCGATGGCAATACGCTGGGCTGTGGGGGAGGGGCGGCTAATTCGTGGACTAGGCGAAGATCATCACAAAACGGAGAGCGCGATAACATATATAGGTATAGCCTGAGACGAGCCGATCAACTATAGATATAGCAGGACCTCAGTCAAAAGTCGATATCTCGAAACCGGTAGTACGTCGCCAATGATGCTTTTAGACGATCTCTTAAGAGGGAATGATACCTTATCGCGGTCGGTATGGTAGAACGATTATAGATTCCCACGAATCTCTGAAACGGCTCTTCAGATCCCGTCAAAACTTTGCCAAACGACGTCAAATAAATAGACGACCGGCTGTCTGCCCCTCAAATTTTCTGAATTTGAGAAAAAAACGTAGATTGGCTTATCATCGGCTGATCTACGTTTTTTTCTCGCAAATTTAGAAAATTTGAGGGTTAGACATCTGTTCGTCTATCCATTTGACGTCTTTTGACAAAGTTTTGACGGGATCTGAAGACCCGTTTCAGAGATTGTTGGGTATCTATAATTGTTCTACAATACCGACCGCGATGAGGTATCATTCCGTCTTAAAATGAAGGTTTGTACAACATTTCAGCCCAATCGGAGTTAGAACCTTTTCGGAACTTTATCCCTGCGATGTACTTCCTTGACTTCCTTGTAGACGAAGATCAGTTCAGTGTTAAATATTTGGGACTCAGATAACTTACCGGCCAAGCAGTGTCGCGGCACTTTCCAGTGGCGCCATCTGGTAGTGGTCAGCAGCACTGCGATCGGCGCGTCCCAAGACTGCCATCTTGCCACATCTCATTGTTTGCGATTAATCGAGAAAAATGCGCGAACGTCAGTCTGTTTGCATCAGTTTGAACTGCTCGTTGCGTAATCTTCGATAGCGTCCTTACGATCGTGAGAATCACCAACACTTCCGATTTTCGTGATTCGCCGGCTGTTGAGAGCGCATAAAATACATATCAAGAGAAATCTCAATACGTCGGCTGCTCTAGCTGGTCGAAAAGCGGCGTTAAAAATACCAAGATGGCAACGGATACAATGTTGGCGTTTCCTGGGCTCGTTGGACTGGAGAGAGTACGGTCGGCGGTGGCGAGATGGCGCCATCGTTGCGAATCCTTTGCGAGCACCGAGAGTAACGGCATCGAGCGAGAAACTAACGCACGCCGTGTCGTGTAAAAAGGCACACGCCTCTGCTGCGAACACAAGCGCGCGCGTATAAGAGAGAAAGAGCGAGAGAGAGAGCGAGACAGCGAGCATAGGGCCCCCCCCCCGATACTCGTCTCGCGGAATGGCCGTGGAAATAACCGGGGGAGAGAGTTGTCCGCCGTCAGCGAGGGCGGCCATAGTCAGACATGGCGGGTGTTAGCTTACGTGAATGACGGTGATAGTGAACCAAGCGGAAGAAATAAAGAAACAGGATATTCGAATACGCGAGAGTAGAAGGAAAGTAATATAGATACGAATATACAACGGCCCTCGAAAAAACGGGAACGAGTTTAACGGCAAAGTCCGCGAGAGAGAAAAAAAACCCTCCTCGTTGTTCCGTCGAAAGTGCGTTGCCGTTTTTTTTCCGTTTCGGAAGAGGACTTGTGCGCGCCGTCGTGTGTATATCTATACCTTCGTATACATATACGTGCGCGTATATATCTATACACGTACGTATACACGCACTCGGGACACACACGCGCGCGCCTTGCCATTCGTACGGATTCCGAGGATCTCGGGGATACGAATTCCATTGAAAATTATTGCTCGACAATTTTGCGTCGTATGATCCGTTCGGAAGACGAAAAAAATGCAGAATGTAGGACAAGTGAGCACCTCGGATAGCCAGAAGAACGATAAAACTAGTGTCGGTGTTGGTGGTGCTGGTGGTGGTACGTCGTCCTCATCCGGACGGGAAGTTGGTAAAACATCGCCGTCGACAACTACCACACAATCGAGGAACTCGATCTTGACAAAGTCGGAGACCGAGACGTTTTCGGAAACGCAGCCGCGCTTTATGACAGACTCGTCGGAGAGCGAGGAAGACAGCATTTCAGAGGTAACAAAAAAAACGCCAGCCTTATTGACCTTGGTCGAGAGAGAGAGAGAGAGAGAGAGAGCGAGATAGAAAGAGAGAGAGAGAGATAAAAAAATTCATGTAACCGCGAGAAAGAGCGATGAGAGTGTATTAGCCTTGTTTCTACTTGCCCCCCCCCCCCCTATCTCCTCGAACCATTTTCCAACCCCGACGTTAACTCCCGTGCGCTATAACACGGCCCTTCTCCGCCGCCAGCATCACAACCAAGAGCCCCCCCCCCCCCCAACGTCAATGATAAAACAAATTTGCGTGAATACAACGAGCGATCTTACTACAGTAATTCTGGTCCGCTTGTAAAAACAAACCGAAATGAAAGGGCACGTCATCTTTGTTCTTTCAAAATTTTTCCAATTCTCACAAAAATGAGGCGAAGCGCTTGTTTTACGAAGAAAAAAAAAGTACTTCAACGATCGTCATCGGGTAATCGGAGTTACTTTTTCCGTGCCCCCCACCCTCTCGTGGCAACTTTTATCCGGACTTTGCATCGATAGCGATAGGCATTGTCACCGCGGCGGGTCAGGCTTCGTAACGCGAAGGATATTCATTGCGCGAGAGAGACAGAGTTTGGTGCGTATTCAAGGCGTACGGTAATTTCTCGAACGTACGAGAAAAACGAGCAACGAGGATCGCCCCGATGTCTCTTTGCTCATACGATGGTGCACGAATCCAAACTGTCGCGGCATCGCGATAATATATTTTAATACTCGCACGTCCCATACCGCGACGAGATCTCGTAACGAAGCGCTAAGTTCATTCCGTCGAGCGTGGATGTATGTTTTTTTTTTTTTTTCATCCAACATGGGGAATGGGTTAGAGGTTTGCTGTAGCGCGTGAGTGTTACGCGCGCGGGCATGTGCGAGTCAGGTTGGTGTCTCAGATCGGAGGCCTACGACCGAGAAGAGCCTGGCTCGCTTCTCCCACTACGTTATTAAACCTCCGAGAGTTCCACGACTCTGTATACTTGTGTAAGTGTGCACTCTGACTCTTGCTCGACTACAGCGGGTAATAAGTATATTCTCCCAATTGTGCTCGAGATTCTTTCTCTCTCGCTCTCACTCTCATTCCTTTCCATTAAAGTTCTTCGTCATTGTTTTGACTCGCGCCGTATCGATCTTTTTTTTGCGATATTGTTCGCGACCGAGCGTGCGGCGGGCGGGGGGCGGGTGCAAATTGAAGAATTCGTACGAAATGTTTGGCGACTAAAATTTCGGCAGTCAAGTGCAAGGTTGAAAGGTGGCGGTGAAAATATCGTCGGGTGAATCAACGACGAAATAAACGTTATATAACCGCGAAAGTATCTACGCGTTAATAGGCAGAGTAGCTGCGAAACGTCAAGTGTTTTAACTACGAAGAGCATGTGCAGAAGACAACGAAGATGTGTGAGTTACCGTGCGTGATGCTTGTTGGGCTTTACAGCGTCGTAGTGTGAGAAAGCGAGCGCGCCTCTGTGTGTGTGTATGTGTAATGTAACGTTGAATTCTCAACGTTCCGCGATTCCGGTGCACAGTGTTGTCATGTGTTGTTGCTTTTTATCGCATTTTTGTGCCAACGACCATACTTTTATTGAGAAAAGTAGACGAGGCAATCGCCGTTGGATCTGCGAACGGAGATAATAATCATCGTGCTCCAATTTTGGAAGAAAAAAGGATTGACAGGCGAATACGGAGTATAGTTGGTAATTTGGGTGCATAGGGCGCTAGCGTCGGGCGATTACCCAAGCGTCTGGATTATTATCCGATAGAATGTGAAATTTCAGAGCTGGGTCGCTTTATAGTTTGCGCATCGTTTTATTATTCCGTCCATCGCGGCTAGTTGCGCCACGCCGGACGCCCATGGGATCGCTCGGTCAATCGCTGCATCCGCTCGTCGAAACGAATGTTTGAAAAAAAAAAAAGAAGAAATTGTTGCGAACGAGGACGCGGAGATGGTGGAATTTGACGTCTATCCGTGAGAAACGTGGATAAAAGTAAAGGAGAAGAAGGGGGAGGAGAGCGTAGGAAAGATCGGGGCGACTGGTAGCTCCTTCGGCCGTGTCACGCCGCTGCCTTCGCTCTCTTCCGTCTCTCTTTTGCTCGTGGTGTACGCGAGCATCGGTGAGTGGCCACGGGTTCTTGGTACTCGAGCAACACCACTTCTTCGGGTTACACAAAACGTGTGCGTGCATTCGCTGTATGCGCGGCCCGGTTCGGACCCGCGTGCTTGTGTGTGCGTCCGCGCTTGCTCGCTCGCGTGTGTGTAATCTGCGCGCGCACGAGGTTGCGCTTGCGCGTGTAGTTCGGATACCGTGAGCCGAGCCACCATGTTACTTTATATTCTAAGCAGAGTTTGGTCCCTCGCCGTTCTCGCCTCGTTACACTGTGACGATTTTTTGCACTTTTGGCAATACCCTTGCAAGTCTTTATAGTCGATCGATCGTTCGGAAACGCTGCCGCTTCGTTCTCGTCGTTTTTTTTTCATTTGCATCGATCACGTCGTTGCCTCGCGTACCGCGATTATCAGCGCTTCCCTTTCCCCGCAATCGCGGGTCACTTTGTCCTACGGTCAGTCGGTTCGCGGAGTCTCTTTCGTCTCGCACTGTCGCAAACTCGTTACGCCGTGCCGAAAGTTGTAACGTCTCGTCTCTTTGTAGGTAAGAAGCGTTATCGGGAGAGATCTCTCTTAAACGCGAATGCGCATACACGAGCAAGAAAGTGTCAGCTTGTTCGAGATCTACCTTGGAACGATTGCTCATTGTTAGCGACGTCTCTCTCGCTCCCTTCCCTCTGATCCCACCGCTCCTCCTGCCCCCTCAGCGCACACGTCCGCCCTCTTTGCTTCTTTCTTTGTCCCTTTCCTCCCGTAACGCGGATTTTGAGGTTAGCTTCCACGGCACTGGTCCATCGTGTCAATGCTTATTTTTTTTTTCTGGAGAACCGTCGATGGTCCGCGATTGTCGGTCGATAAAAATTTCTGAAAGGCCGATTCCGACGATTTTATTTCCTAGATATTTTTTCCTTCCAAATCTCGATCCGCTGTAATGGAAAAATGTTCGTATCGCTCGTGCGTTCTTAGTATTTCGACAATGTCGAACAATACAAACGGATCGCGTGACAAAAGTTTCGAGCATATATGAGGTTGCGTTTTTTTTTTGCGTGTTTTGTAATTCGATCGCGATGCAACGATTCAACGACCAATAAACGTTTCGTGTACGATCGTTACTGTGCGCAGGGCGGCTGACGAACCCTATCTTCCTGTTTTCTTTTTTCTCTATTTCGATTCCGCCGGACAAGCGTTGTCGGTAGGCCAGCAGTGGTAGGAGCAGTACAATTGGTAACTGCAGAAACGGACGAGCGCATTTTTGTCCGTGTTTCCCGTTTGACTCGAAGTTGAGAGAGAGAGGGTACTCGATTTGTTGCTTCGGTCAAAGTGGCTCGAACCTTCGTGCTTCTTGAAGCATCTTGCTTTTTTTTTCCCCAAGAACTCTTGCCAAAACGGTTCGTTGTGAAACATAACCTCGAAATTTCGCAGATATACGCTCGTGATCATTCGGTTCTCGGGATATCGGCTCGATTTATCAGAGTCGACGTTTTTCACTCGACACAGTTGTATGTACGCTCGAGATAATGTGTATTCGTCGTCGTCGAAGGGACGTTCTTTCTCCACGAGTTTAAAGGAAAATGGTACATGCTTTTTCGATCTCGACTGCTTTTTTTTCGTACTTGTCTACCTTTTTCTTTTCTCGTAGAAAACAGCCCTCTCTTTTAAACTCGGTTTAGTCAATCGGCTAATTGTGTTCTTTACGGGCCTTCCCAAAGGTGGAGTGTTTCGCCATCGATCAAGCAGAATTGGACGAAGATAATCATCCGGAGACATCAAAGTTTCTGTTGACGCCGGAGGATCCGGAGCGCTCGGTGGATCCGGAGACGCAGGCGCGCCTCGAGGCCCTCCTCGAGGCAGCCGGAATCGGCAAATTATCGTCCGGCGATGGAAAACATCTGGCCGATCACGAGGTACTGAGACGTCTCACATCCAGTGTATCGTGCGCCCTGGACGAAGCAGCCGCCGCCCTCACTCGCATGAGAAGCGACAATCCGCGTATACAGAACGATAAGAGATCCCTCGTAGAGGCGTGTACGGACGGGGACGTCGGTACTGTCAAGAAGCTCCTGACGGAAGGGCGAAGCGTTCACGAGACAACAGAGGAGGGTGAGAGTATACTCTCACTCGCCTGTTCGGCAGGATATTACGAACTCGCGCAGGTTCGCTCTTTCTTTCCACCCTCAAATTTCTCAATTCCCAAAATATCGCGAACAAAATCGTGACCGTTTTTGAAGCAGGTATTGTTGGCGATGAGCGCAAACGTGGAAGACCGCGGCATCAAGGGGGACTGCACCCCTTTGATGGAGGCAGCGAGCGCTGGACACGTCGACATCGTCAGCTTGCTAATTGCCCACGGGGCCGACGTCAACGCCCAATCCACGTCCGGTACGCGCATTTATCAAACTTTAGCCCTCAAATTTTAATCCTAACGAAAAAGTGGGACATTGATCGTCATGTGAGCGAATGTAGGTAACACACCTCTGATGTACGGCTGCGCGGGTGGCCACGAGGAAGTCGTCAAAGTTTTGCTCGAGGCCGGTGCCAATGTGGAGGATCACAACGAAAATGGACACACACCATTGATGGAAGCCGCCAGCGCTGGACACGTTCCCGTTGCCAAGATCCTCCTCGAACACGGCGCCGGCATAAATACCCATTCTAACGAGTTCAAAGAGTCTGCCCTCACGCTCGCATGTTACAAGGGTCATCTGGACATGGTTCGCTTCCTGCTCGAAGCTGGCGCCGATCAGGTACGGTTCATCGCCTCTCACCATCTCTCACCGCCTGGAATTTTCCCGCGCTCAAGGCCTTTTTATTATCTACGCTTTTACAGGAGCACAAGACGGACGAGATGCACACCGCCCTGATGGAGGCTTCGATGGACGGGCACGTGGAGGTTGCGCGCTTGCTCTTGGACTCCGGAGCTCAGGTGAACATGCCGACCGATAGCTTCGAATCACCCCTGACGTTGGCGGCTTGCGGCGGTCACGTTGATCTCGCGATGCTCCTCATCGAGAGGGGAGCCAACATCGAGGAGGTCAACGACGAGGGTTACACCCCACTCATGGAGGCGGCGCGCGAAGGTCACGAGGAGATGGTCGCTCTTCTACTGAGTCAAGGTGATTCGTCGGTTCGAGGAAAAGGGAGAAGGAGAAGAGACGAAGACTAACCGAATGTGTTCTTTGGTTGATACAAAAAAAAAAGGGGCTAACATCAACGCTCAAACGGAAGAGACTCAGGAGACCGCTCTGACGTTGGCTTGTTGCGGTGGCTTCCTCGAGGTTGCCGATTTTTTGATAAAAGCCGGGGCTGACATCGAGTTGGGCGCGTCGACCCCGCTGATGGAGGCAGCCCAAGAAGGCCACTTGGATCTTGTGCGTTATCTCCTTGAGTCGTCAGCGGACGTTCACGCTCAAACCCAAACCGGCGACACCGCATTGACGTACGCCTGTGAGAACGGCCATACGGACGTTGCTGATCTCCTTCTACAGTACGGCGCTGATCTGGTTCGTAAATTTGTTTCTCCCTGGCCCGGTGTCGTCTTTTTCTCGCAACTGGCCCACCGAGTAGCCAAATAACACATTTCTTTGCGTCTGTTGCCATTCTAAAACATAACAGGAGCACGAATCTGAGGGAGGTCGAACACCGTTGATGAAGGCGTGCAGGGCCGGCCATCTGTGCACCGTACAGTTTCTCATATCGAAATTGGCAAGTCTGAACCGAAACACCACCAACAATGATCATACACCGTTATCGCTTGCCTGCGCCGGGGGACATTTGTCCGTCGTCGAGCTATTGCTTGCCCAATCGGCCGATCCATTCCATAAATTGAAGGACAATTCGACGATGCTAATAGAGGCCGCGAAAGGTGGTCATACGAACGTCGTTCAGTTACTATTGGATTATCCGCATAGCATAATGATGAACAATCCTCACAACGCTGCGCCTGCGCCCATGTTGATGCCTCAACAACAGCAACAACAACAACAACAACAACAACAACAGCAGCAGCAGCAGCCGTCCTCTCAACAACAACAGATCGCAACCGCGTCCTCCCAGCAACTTCAAGCGCCGACGGCTCAACTAGCAACGAACCAGCAAAGTACCGCGCACCAGCAACAATTGCCCAGTCAGCAGCAACAACACCAGCAGCAACAACACCAGCAACAGCAGCAGCAGCAACAACAGCAGCAACAACAACAAGCGAGCGAGCAGCAAAATCAGTCTCAGAATTTGCAGCCCAAGTACAATACGCAAAAGTCGCTGCTGCGGAAAAATCGTTCGGTCACGATGATGCCCGACACGAGTTTAACCTCCGCCGAGGCGCAGCAAGTCAGAACTCAGCCCGCAGGAGAAACGGCGAACGCGACGAGTACGAGCAGCAAGGAGTGCGCGACGAATATTCTCGACAAGGGCAGCGGAAATTTTGCCGGACTCTCCGAGGCCAACATCAGCCTTGGCCCCGTAAACGTAGCGGTTAACGTCGCCAACGCGACTACCCCGTCCTCCGTCGTCTCCTCTACCACAGCGAACAACGATAATTCCCGGAAAAACATGCCCTTCGAACAGTTGGTGAGAAAGCAGCATATTCTCGACGAGCTGCAGGTTTGTACGCCTTCTCTTTTATTTTTTCTCTATCTCGCAATAAAAGTTTGCGGAATTGAAACGAGCGTGTTGGTGGTCAGAGGGTGGAACGAGAGTTACAGATCAAGGGAGCGGGTCATTTGTTTCTGGGGCCATCGGCAACGGGTGGAAATGCGATTAGCGGCCAACAACAGCAGCAACAATCGACGGACGTTGTCGAAACCGCGGAATCGTTGCTCCCCGGTATACTGAATATCGATTTGCCTGCTCAAATAGCCGGTACGTGCGATATACTTTGACCCCAATTTCGGTTGCAATGAAATTCGAAGAAAAACATTTTTTTTATACGAAATCATCTGCGTGATAAAAAAAAAAAGGAGAGAAAAAAAAAGAAATAATATTCAGGTCTCGTTTGCGGCTCAGTGGGAACGTCCGGGAGTCTCTTGGATCAAGAGGCCGAAGAGGTCATATCGGCTTACACCGCGGGTTATTACACGAGCAAGAGGATAGCACTACAGGAGAGTCTTCGACAAGTCGAAGAAGAATATCGTCCTGCTGCACCATCGATGAGTGATAATTTTCCAATAGTCGGAAACGTCGTTGCGGCCGCGGCGGCGGCGGCAGCTGCGGCGGGAACGACAACGACGGCGGGCGTCGGAGCTACGAGTTTTCCAACTACACCACCGCCCCTCCTATTTTTACCACCGATATCCTCGAACGCGGCCACGTCGACGGCTAATTTTGGTACAACGAACAGCGCTACGGCCGTACCGATCATAACGAGCAATGTGAGCGTACCGGCACCCAACTCTCCGATCGTAACCGGATCACCGACGAGCCTCGTCACCAACGCCCCTGCCAATGTCCAATCACCGAACGCGGTGCTGTCTCAACCTATCACCGCGAGCAGCGACGTCAGTCAGAATACGGCTATAAGCGATCGACCAAAGGCCAAACCGGTATCTAAGAAAGAGGGAAAGAACGTGAGGAAAGCTGCAGCGGCTGCGGCTGCCGTTGCGGCCACCGGTTTCCTCACGGGCATCATACATCAGCAGGAACAACAGGTAACCCTGATGGCTGGCTTGCAACAGCAGTATCAACAGAAACAACGGGAACACACCTACCAGGTGGAGCAAGTCCATCAATTGCAGCAGTTGAATCAACAGCTCCAATTGCAACTCGATCAAGTCCAGGTACGTGACTGCCCTGTCGTTTCGCCCGTCGTGAGGGGATCGGTCGATCGATAAAATTAAAAAGTAGCGACTATCGAATACTTCTCTTCTTTCGGGTTGACGAACACGAAAATCGAACGAGCCCCCCCCCCCCCAATCCTCCCTGTACACGCGTTCGATCCTTTGAATTCAGGTACAGCAACAGCAGCAGTCCCCCCCGCCTCATCAACATTTTCAGCATCAGTCTCCGCAGGAACAAGATCAAGAAATTGTCGAAGAAGCGGAGGAGGGCGTTCAACCGGTAGCCGGGGGATTCGGGCGTTACGGTATCCTAAAGCCGATACAACTGATGGAATGTCTCCGTCCCGCTCGAGGCCAACACAACAACCTCGGCCAGGTAAGTTTCAACGCAGCAAATTTGCATCGCCATCACTGGTGCCGTCTCGACAATGATCCCCTCGTCGATTAAATTCCCCTCAACGCTAAGAAAGAAGAGAAGTACCTTCGATCGGCCAGCGGCATTTTTATATTGAGCTCTACGAATGTAGTCCTTCATCTTCGCGAATCGATCCGATTCGTCCAAATAAGCCCGAGTTTAACACCGGAAAACTTGACTTTCTTGCACATCCAGGATAGTCCCGATCAGGCTGTCGTTCTCGGACCCTCGGAGCAGGAATTGCTCAATCGATGCATCGGACAAACCGAGTGCCCGATCTGGGAGGCTATAATGAAAAACGATATGAATATGTTCGAGCTACAGGACGGAACGCAAGTTCCTCTCGAGACCGTCGCCGACATATTCGAAGCACTCCACTTTGACGACGTGCCCGATGGTACGACCTGCTCCTCATGTTTACGCCCATCATTATGTCAGCTGTTTCTAATGATACGAGGATTTTAAATAACGTTGACACGATGTTTTGGTTAACTTAGGACCGGACGGACAGGAGAATCTTTACCTCAAGAAATTGGAGCTCATGTACAGCGAGGATCAGCAGCAGATGACGCAGCAGCAGCAACAGCAGCAGTTACTTCTGCAGCAACAGCCGCAACAACAGCAGCAACAACAACAACAACAACAACAACAACAACAACAACAACAACAACTACAACAACTACAACAGCAACGTCAGAAACATCACTGGACTTTGCGCCAAAAAACCGAGCAGGTAATGCAATAATTTGTTCCCTAGGCAATTGTTCAACCCTTGTCTTCATAACAGAAGAAAAGAAAAAAAAGAGGAAAAAAAATTATTTCAGGAAAAGAGCGTTCGGGCGAAGGTTGTAGCGGAATTACTAGCCGATCCTGCCTGCGCGAAATTAGTGATGAACGGTTTCACAAAGAGCCGGCGTTTGATGCAGAAACGATTGGAGGAGGCAGCAGCAGCGGCCACAGCGGCGCAGCGTACGTTGCCACGGCCCGCGTATTTCGTGCAGCAAGAACAGCAGCAGCAAACGTCGCCCCAACAATCGGCTCAACCTCAGCAGCAGCAGCAGCAGCAGCAGCAGCAGCAGCAGCAGCAGCAGCAGCAGCAGCAGCAGCAGCAACAGCAGCAGTTGCAGCAGCAATTGCAAAAGCAGCTGGTGCAACCGATTGGCGCTATTCCCGCACAGTGCATATCGGCCAATCAGGTGCAAGTGGCGACTCAGACGCAAGCACCGTCGGTAGTGGCCGCGGCCGCCGCGGCTGCAGCCGCCGCTGGTGGTCCAACTTTGACCGAGAGCGAGAAGCAGGTTTATACGGTCCCGTCGGCAGGTGGTAAAGGCAAGAAAGCCCGTTACCCATTGCTCTCTCAACAGCAAACCTGCCAGCAACAGCAGTTGCAACAGCAAAGTCAGACGACCGTGAATCAACAGATTCAACAACAGCCCATCAGCCAACAGTCCCAGACCCAAGTCCAGCAGCAACCGTCTCAGCAGATGCCGGTGGCGAATTTTGCCGCACAAAACTATCAGCTCGATCCGACATTCTCGGCCGGGCAATACACGACGGGAGGTACTCCAGTGACGGGTGGCGTTGCCACCCCATCAGCGAGTTACACCGGAGCTAACCAGGTGCTCCCTGATCCTTTCGCCTCCATGGACGTCGACTCCGAAACTGACAGTAATCACGACACCGCACTGACGCTCGCTTGCGCCGGTGGACACGAGGAACTCGTTGAATTTTTACTGTCGCGAGGCGCCGATATCGAGCACCGGGACAAAAAAGGTTTTACCCCACTGATACTCGCTGCCACGGCCGGTCATCAAAAAGTCGTCGAGATACTGTTGAATCATGGCGCCGACATCGAGGCACAGTCAGAAAGAACCAAGGACACGCCCCTCTCGCTGGCCTGCAGCGGCGGTAGATTCGAGGTCGTCGAATTACTGCTGAATCGCGGAGCCAACAAGGAACATCGCAACGTTTCCGACTACACGCCTCTCAGCCTCGCCGCCTCCGGTGGATACGTCAACATAATAAAGTTACTGCTCAGCCACGGAGCCGAGATAAACTCGCGAACGGGATCGAAACTCGGTATATCGCCGCTGATGCTGGCCGCGATGAACGGGCACACGGCCGCGGTCAAGCTTCTGCTCGACATGGGAAGCGACATAAACGCTCAGATCGAGACGAATCGCAACACCGCCCTGACGCTGGCATGCTTCCAAGGGCGCCACGAGGTCGTCAGTCTTCTTCTCGATCGCAAAGCTAACGTCGAGCATCGCGCTAAGACCGGTTTGACGCCACTCATGGAAGCCGCCAGTGGCGGTTACGTCGAAGTCGGGAGGGTTCTCCTTACCAAGGGGGCCGACGTGAACGCGACCCCAGTGCCGTCCTCGAGAGACACCGCGCTGACGATCGCCGCCGACAAGGGCCACTGCAGATTCGTCGAGTTACTGCTGTCGCGAGGTACCCAGGTCGAGGTTAAGAACAAAAAGGGCAACAGTCCGCTTTGGCTGGCCGCGAACGGCGGACATCTCAGCGTTGTCGAGCTCCTTCATTACGCCAATGCCGACATCGACTCCCAGGACAATCGCAAGGTCTCCTGTCTCATGGCCGCCTTCCGCAAGGGACACATCAAAGTCGTCAAGTGGATGGTAAATCACGTCACGCAGTTCCCCAGCGATCAGGAGATGACGAGATACATCGCGACCGTCAACGACAAAGAGCTGCTGGAAAAGTGCTCCGAATGCGTGAAGATTATCAGGGCCGCCAAGGAAACCCAAGCCGCCAGAGCGAACAAAAATGCCTCGATTCTCCTCGAGGAATTGGACATGGAGAAGACGCGTGAAGAGTCGAAAAAAGCCGCCGCTGCCAGGAGGCGGGAGAGAAAGAAGAAAAAGAAGTTGGAGAAGAAGGAGGAGAAGCGCAAGTTGCACGAGGAGAACAAAAAGAACGAGACCATCTACGAGGACAAGGAAGAAAATGAAAAGAAATCGGAGGACGAAGATCGCGAGGACGACAGTGATCACGAGGGTGGAACGGGCGGTAACGTCGCTTGCTGCTCGGCCGGCAATGTGCCCGTCGAAACCTGTGAAAGACTGGGGAACGTTCCCTCACCGGTCAATCGAAGTCCCGACGATCCCGACAAGGAGGAGGGAGACAGCGGCTTCGACGCCAATAGCCAGGGTAGCTGCAGCAGCAACGATGTCAAAGCCCGCGAGCGGAAAAAAGACAAGAAGAAGAAAAAGAACGCCAGCCCCGCCGCCAACAATATCACCGGCAACAACAACAACAACAACAACAACAACAATAACAACAATGACAAAGACGCATCGCCGCATAGATCGGCCGTGAAGACATCCTCGATACCTTCGACCAACTCTTCGTCCACTCACGTCGGTACCCAAAGTAGCCCGAACCCCACCAAGCCTCCGACCTCTAACTCGGACAAGTGAGTAGATTCCTCTTGCATTATCACACGCGTATCTCCAATTCTCCATCTCCTGAGCATCGAATACTTCTATCCGCTCTGTGACGATCGTTTCTATGTTATTTTCAAAGACGAACGCCGGCGAACGCGAGTAGCAACGCGTCCTCGAGCACGGCGACCTCGGTCTCGAACACGCGAGCAGCCACCGCCGCGGCTGTGAATTCGAGCGAACGAAAGCTCAAGGGACAGCTGGTATTCGAGTCGTCGAGACACCCGGCTGATCGCGAGGACTTTGAAGCCACCGGAAACGAGACGTACGTCTCGGGTAAAGGAAAAAGGTCCGGTTCTAATCAGTACGAAGACGCATTAGGCGCTAACGGCAAGGCTAACAATTCAACGAGCCCGAAGCAAGGTGGCAAACGCGAGGAGGGATGGAAAGAAGTCGTACGCAAGTGAGTGCAAAGTTCACTTGCCTCTTTTTTTTTCTCACGATCATTGTGCAGCGGCTTTTTTTTTCTTACTCGTACTGAAGGAAAAGTATGATAGTATTGCAGCTTGCATCGTTGAAGTGCAACGAAATTGTTTTCTTTTTTGTTTTGCCCAATTTTCTTCCGGCACATTAAAACTACAAATATCAGTGAAATATTTTTCGAGATCCTTATTAGGCAGCCATAACCCAAAACTGCAAAAGAAGAGTTTAAATAGTAACGAAAAGAAGAATGAAAAAAAATGTTTCGATCCATTGTTGGACAAATAAATTTTCCATGCGGTTTTTTTTCGACGGACCCATTCCGTAATTTGAAAAATTCACAGGGGACAATCTGACGATTCGGGAAGATTCATGAACTCACCATTCCGCTCGAAAAAAGTATCCGTTCCACCGAACGCTATAAGTCGAGTGATCGGCCGCGGTGGTAGCAACATAAATGCCATACGAGGTGCTACCGGAGCCCACATTGAGGTGGAAAAGCAGAGCAAATCCCAGGGCGAAAGAATAATCACGATCAAGTAATGGACATTTTTCAAAAATCATTCTCCATAAACGTAAAACGGTTCGAAACATTCGAAGGGCTCGATATTATATTTACGTTCGTTTGATACACAGAGGATCCACCGACGCGACGAAACAAGCCCATACGCTAATTGCGGCTCTGATAAAAGATCCGGACGTGGATATACTTCAGATGCTACCGAAAGCAAAGCCCACTGTCGTGACCGCCTCGTCCTGGGACAAAACAACCGTTTCCCTGTCGAGCGTCGTAAGCTTGCATTCAAGTTATTTTTTTCTGCGGGTCGTGCGCTTTTGGTTGATTTTTGTTTTTCGTCGAAACGTCTAATTGGTATTTGGTGATATCAAGGCGACCAAGAGTCGAGCGAGTACGGGAAAAACGTCGAGCGTGACGAGCAGCAACGCGAGCGGATCTCAGTCGAGCAAGTTGAGTAGCAGCGCCAGCGGAGGGATCGCCAGTGGTAGCGGTGGTTGTGCCGTTGGTGGCAGCAGCAGTGGCAGCGGCGCTGGTTACACCTTCGGAACGAGCACAGTCGCCCAGCTGATGCCGCTTCGCTCGTCCTCGAGTATAAAACTCGGCGGAGCTTTTCCGGCTCCGATGTCGCGCGCATCTGCCCCGAGGCTCGTCGCAGCTGGTAAGTCACTCGCGTCTCTCTCGCATCTCTCTATCCTGTCTTTTTCTTCAACTCTCCAGATCTCTCGGATCAGATTCGCGGACGTGGCATCTAACTCGATGGATTGTGTGTTTACGCGATAAGACATAATGAAAAATCAAACCGAAACACGTATAACACTTTGGACGATATGTGGGCAGCGGACAGCTCGACCCGATCCCGCTCCTTCTCCGCGACTCTCGCAAACACTTGTCCATTAGAAATCGAAAAAAGAAAAAACAAAACAAAAAATGAAAGAGAAGAAAATTCTTATAATCGGTAAAAATGTGACAACTTGCCCACAGCGGAGAAACGAGCGCAGTCGTTGGCCGCGGCCCAAATGTCATCCTCAACGAATACTAAGACCACAATGTCTTACACGAGCGCTATTATGACGGCGGGACGTGCGACGAAAACGGTCACTTCCGTAACGAATCGATCCTCGTTTGCCGCAAAATTAACCGAAATCACTGCCTCCTCGAATCATACCTCAAGCACAGTCATGCAAACCAACACTAATCAAGGATGTAAGCTGACGAAAACATCGCATTCTGTGACCGTAATATCGTCCACAGCCCCGGCAACACCACAGCCGACCTCTCCGCAGCAAACGATCGCCACGGCGTCGGGTGTCGCAGCCGCCACGGCCGTCGCCGTCTCCTCCTCCGTTGTCGCCGGATCCTCCTTATCGTCTTCGTCGTCGTCGTCATCGTCCTCCTCCTCGTCGTCGTCATCGTCCTCGTCGTCGTCGGCGTCCTCCTCGTCGTTGTTGTCATCGTCCGCATCCGCTGTTGCCGCGACTTCCCTCTCTTTCTGTTCCGCCTCGATGAGCGGCTTGACCGCCGTTAATTCGACAATCTCGAGCAGCGTTGTCGTTGGTGTTACGAGGACATCGCCAAAACACTGCCGACCACTGCCAACGCTATCAGCACCGCCGATATTACACTATAACAATGCCGGTAAAACTTCGTATTCGTCCGGGGCATCGACAGCGACTACTCTGCAAACCGCCAATCTCTCGTGCGCTCCGTCGAATAGTTCGGAAAGTACAAACGTCGTCGCAGCTGCGGCCGCAGTCGCTGCCGCCGCGTCGACGAATTCCGTTCGCGTTACGCCCTCGCCACCCGCCGTATCGACGCAAAATTCAAACCACCAACCTATCTTACCGCAACAACAGCACCAATCGCAACAGAGCCAAGGGTCCCACCATACGCATCACCATCATCATCATCAACAACCTCAGCAACAGCAGCAACCACCGCAACCGCAACAGCAACAGGTTGTGCAATCTTCTCAGCAACAGCAGCAGCAGCAGCAGCAGCAGCAGCAGCAGCAGGCGCCCCAACAACTGCCAGCAACATCGCAGACTCAGAGCCACCAGCAACAGATGCGTAGCTCGACTCCTGTCGCACCCACGATGGGGGAACACCAGCAACAGCCACAGCAACAACCGACCAACACGCCCCTCGAGTATTCTCTCTTTAACGACACTTTCTCGAAAGTGACCCAACAGTCGATGTGGGGAGGACGCGAAAACGAATCTCAGAAGGGAATGAATTTTGCGACGGTCGCCGGTGGTGGGATCAACGTCAACTCATCCGGTAATAACGCCGCCAACAAATTTATCCACAGCGCACCACCGCAGGTTAGTCGTACACGATTTGCGCTTTTTTTCTTCTCTTAATTCAAGCTGTGCAAATTTTTCCATTGAGAGTTTTGATGATTCTTCATTTCGTTTTCTGAACCAAACCAATTTGCAGGTGGATGCTTCGAAGGCTCCTGGCTATAGAGGAGCAACAGCAATGTGTTCGCCAGTGTCGAGTAAGTCCCAGTCGGGCGGTTCGAGCGGTACGGGCGGCGTTAATCCGATCGGTAGCGGTGTCTCACCGTCGGGCATTCACACAAATCCGATACAGCCGCCTCAGTTTCAAGCATCCGTCAATTACAACGAGCATCAGCATCAAGCGAACAAAGCACCGGGCAGTTTGGCCGTCGCGAGGCCCGTCATGAGCCAGCAAAGTCTCGAAATGTCGCAGTACAATCGGCCGGTCTTTCAGGGCGAGATCGGAGGCCGGGGGAGCTCGACAAACCATCAGCAGCAACAACATGTGTTGCAACAGCAGCAAACATCGAGCTCGCAAGCGAGTATAGACGTGAATCTGTTCAAGTCGAACAGCAGCGGCTTCGAGCACCAGAACGTCAACTCGAGCCTGTTGAAGATGGTGCCGAACGAGGCGCAAACGGGACACCCGATGATGGCCTTCCATCCTCACATGCAGAGCTTCGCCCAGACGATGGGCGGACAATCCTCGAGCGTCAACACGACCGTGAGCATGTCGAGACTCAATCCGCGCGCACCCGATTTCTCGAGTTCGCTGCATCTGAACAACAAGCCCCAGGTGACGATGCTCAATCCACCGACGGGAATTCACCCGAACATGTTCGCGAATGTGCCGACAGTGCCCCCGCCCGCCACCGCGATGCAACAGTCCAACAATCTCGCCATGTTGGGAGCAAACTTTCCAATGGGAAAGTATCAGCCGGGAGGCCCGGCGGGGGCTGCCGCTTCGAGGGTTGCAACGAATTTAGCTTCGTCGAACGGACCAACGAGATGGCCGTTCGTACCGCCCCATAACAATTGTCCGCCTCCTCATCAGGATCCGATGATGGGACAAATCGGCTTCCCGAATCACTTGGGCAGCATGGCCGGACAATCGGGCAACATCGATCTCATAACGAGCCTGGAAAATGGCGGATCACCGGCAATGTCGCCCTCCTCGCCGGCACAAGTCGCCCAAGAGATGAGTCAAATGAAGATCGAGGATCGCAAAGTTCCCCGGCCGATCGGCACCGAGAGGGCGTGGAAAAATTATGCCACAGGCATGGGGCCCGGTGGCGACGCCGATTCCATCAATTGGATCCTCAACAATGAGAAACTTGTCAATTCGTGGGCCAATCTCGCACCCGGTATCGACAGACATCAGATGTTTCGACCAAACACCGCCTACAATCGAATATCGAATATAGACGCGGAGCTGCATCAGAGAATGGAATCGACTTTTCAGGTGAGCCAGAGCAGTTATTTCTCTTAACGTCCTTTCAAAAGTTATCCTTCGCCCCGTAATCCCCTTCGAACGAACCCGTGCCATGTATCTTTCCTAGATCGGGGAAAAGAAAATGAAAAGAAACGAGAGATTAAAGTAAACTATTTCAAGACTCTCCCGTCTCCTTGATTACGAATTGAAGGGACATTTGGACCATCAGCAGGCTTTCCCGAATGGAAGTGCGGCCGGATTATCGTTGATACCGGGACTCGCTCTGCTACCAGGACAATTCGGTACTCCGGGCCTACCTGAAATACCTCATACGGAAAATGCAAAGATGGAACCAGCCGCATGGGGAATGTCCGATCCTAGCCAAGACAAGCAACATCCGGTAAGATCATTCATGCTACGTTTGCCCATTAGTCGTCTACATTTTCAAATTACCCGCCCATTATGATAATATGCTTGACAAATAGCAACGATCTTTTCATCCTGTTTGATACGTCGGCTAATAACGTGGTTCTTCCTCCTCAGGGCTGGAACAAGTGGAGTCACTAATTATTCGCCACCGGTTTATCAAGGTCGAGGGAAACTTTAGACGCGTCCGGAGCCAAGAGTCTCTTTTTTTCCCACAAGGTATAGACTATCGAGAATGAGAACGAGTAGTTGCGATCGATCGGAAAGGACGTGCACCAGGATGAGAAATGATACGGGCGGCAGCGGCAACAACAGAGGCTGCGGTAGTATCGGAAAAAAGCAGCGTTGTTTCCTCTAGGCACCACGTAAAATATACTTTACTACCTATATTCATTGACACCCAGATCCAATATTTACTTGTCATGCTAGATGATAAGATGATAAAATCCTCACTACAATTTATTGCTAATACCTCTAATATACCTATTCGATTATGAATAATAATTGGATTGGTACGCTTGATGAAGGCATTTGGAAAGAGACCGGGAGAATGATAATGCGAAGAAAAAAAACGTATCTCGGCAAGGGAGGCGATGATACGAGAAATGAAGCGACTCGAGCAAAGAGAAATCATGGCTTTAAAAAAAAATTAGCCGCGAATCAACATCATCCAAATGATCAGTGACCTATTTTTTTTTTGGCAGGGGAGGGAGACGTACTTCTCTTCATTTTTTCGGTTAAAAACGCTTCTCTTTCAGTTTCTATTCTTTCTTCTTTCTTTTTTTTTGTTCGAAGTTAATCGAGGCGAGAATACCCGTGGATTGCCCATTATCCGTCTCGGATTGATTGCATGTTTCATTGTAACAGCGATTTAAGGATAATTGATATATATTTTGGCGGTGGCGGTGACTGTATCATTCTGCCATTGGGATTGGTCATCCGATCTGATGTCTAACTTAATGACAAAAACGATAATAAAAGAAAAACATAAAAAAACGAATACGAAGGATTTAAGAAGGCGCAAACGAGAAATACCGGATGTTTTAGGTCTTTCTCGAAATTCTTACATTTACGTGCAGTGATGGAGGGCCCGCAATCAGCGATTTACAACCGACAGTCGCATCATAACTATCCAATGATTGATTAAATAGCCTCTTCTTTTTTTTTGTCGATTTTTATTTATGCCGACAGTATCTATCTACCGATTGTCTATTTAGTAATTCGACTACGAATGGAATTTAGAAGAAAAAAAGAACACTATTGAACGAATACGAATATACCAGAATTATGTAAATAATTGACTTGTCAAATTCCAATGACTTTCCCATACGATTATTAAGAAACGGAATGAAACATGGGAGGGAGAGAAACGAAACGGATGTCCCCATTCTCGATCGCTGAAGTTTCACGAATTGTTGCTTGACAAAACTTTGACTTTCGTTAAAAAAATTCTGAGATAGTAGAAAAGCCGAAAGACGATAGTCGCAGAGAGCCACATACTGATATGACGTATTAATTTTCACAAAATTGCACTCAACGTTTTGCACTGGTCAGTTAAAGTTCTCTCCGTAACATTTTTCCTTCGAGGCACGTGAAGAATTTTTTCTCAAACGTTACACACCTTTTGTCGGGTTCGAAATATTTTTGAGAATTAGTTTACTCGTCAAGCAGCTGCCGCACCTCTCTGTCGAGTGGCATCTCGTATGAAAAAGCGTGTAATTCCGATAGGAAGGCGAAACGTGCGTCGCACCAAGAAACGATCGAGTGCGATTGAACATCTAGAGTCGTGAGAGGAATAACGGCGACGAGAATACCAGTCGGATTATAGGGACAATTTGATCAATTTGCCCATATACCTGAACACGAAAAATAATCGATAGAGGAAAACGTGAATCACGTGGTATTTGTTTGCATCTCCGAAATGCACAAATCGTACCATTTCTATCGTATAATCGCGCGATTTTTTAAAGACTCGAATATGATGAGTAGAATAACGAATTCGCTACCGGAAATGTCGCAACTTGGGTACTCGTCCTATGCACCGGAAGAGACACGACGAAAATCACGCTAGGAAGTGACGTGAACTTGCAAACGAGATCAACGCTCCAACGCTTCCAGACTTTCATACCGAACGCGGTTGAAGGATAAAGGAAAAATACGACCGATCGATTATTAATATTCTATAAATACCATGATACCCTCGAAGGAAACTTTATAGCCAAGGTATGCGATTACCGAGAATATGAAACGATATACGATCATCGCTATCGTAGTAACCTTTATTATAATTCATATTATGGATAATGTTAAGATACACACTCGCAGAAAAAAAAACGAATGACACACACAGACGGAAAAAACACGAGAAAAAAGACGAAAAAAAAATATAAAAATAACTCATTATTATCTATACGTATCCGCGTTGAAGCCTTGCAGTAGCACCTCTTCCTATTGAAACGAGAATGCAAATAATATGAAAAACAAAACATATAGTGTAATTCTTGTCCATCGATATAGACACCAAGAAAAAAAAATACACGCGAGCCTCTTGGCCAAGGAGTCGCGCACATACACACTCGTACATGCTCGCTCCCACACTCGCACACATACGCGCGCGCGTGCAAAAAGATCAGTACTAACGCAAGAAAATGAAGATTATATATTATAGATAGAAACGCGTCGTGTCTATTGGCTGCCAGTACCGATTAATCGACGGTCGGACGAGCGTACTACTAGCTACGATTGTCGAAGATATATACTTGAGAAGAAACGAAAAAAATTTAACCTATTATCACATAATGTTACGACGTTAATATTAAAACGAGTAAGAAGCAGATATATCGATCGCGACGTGGTAGCGCGTCGATGAACTCGAGCGTGGCAAGGAGAGAAAAAAGGGGACGACGCGAACGCTCCGCGTTCTCCCCTTGCTAGGGATTCGATGTGGAAGAAAATAAAATTTGTCGCAAGGTATTCTATATATGCATAGATTGCAATTGCGCTCGGTCGCGTGTCTCGATTGTGGTACGCGCGTAACAGGTTCCATCCCTCGGAGGAATATCGAGAGAACGCAGCTCTCGTCGTTATATACATATTGAACGATCATCGAGCTATTAGCGTTTGCCTGTCACAACCGCGCATCAGGAAACGCTCCGTTTATCGATCTCGATGATAAAAGAAAAAAAAAACATTACAATTGTTATTATTTACAGCCTATTCTCAAATTTCATTTTACGATAACTGCGATATAGTACGATATAATTATAATCGGAATAATAATATTATATGATATATAATAATGAAGCAAATAAATGAATATAAATGTCGATAATGATTTATGTCAGACGTGTAACTCTTGGGCGATAACGAGTTGGAGCTCGCAGGAATGTGCATCGATCAGAGTCTTGTTTCGGCCCTTAGGGAGAGTATTTTCGCGCTAGAAAACAACGTTTCAGGTAAGCAATTGTACTTTTTTCAAAATGATTGATGTCTTTACCAAAAGAATATAATTATTAATGAACTGAATTATTAATGTTAAAAAGTAAAAACTCCTCATTTCCGCATAACTGTAAAATATTTTTTTTTAACTTACGGAAAAAAGTATTTTTTATTTTTAAATTCAAATACTATTTGAGCATCTTTCTCGCGAACATGCGACGTGTAAAAAAAATTATTTTACTTATATTTTCACGACAATTTGTCTTCATTTTTTAAACAATTTTATTTTTAAAGTTTTTGTTTTCGTGTAACAAAATTAAATTTAGCTACACAGATAAAATATTTTATTTTTGAAAGTTTAAGCCGTCATTTGATCTCGAATTATGTTCTCAGGAAAGTCGTTGAGGCGCCATCTATCGTGCGCATAGCTCGAGTCCGGCTCCCAGATGTCGAGACCTGTACAGAGTTTAAAAAGTGGCCGTTTGAATGTTCCGAACACGCGAATTTTTGTTATTTTTTGGATTTTACGGATGCGGCTCTTAGTGACCAGTGTCGAGTACGATTAATTTGCCAATACACGGTTCGCAGCCTGTTCGGGGGAGTTCCCGTGACTGCGCTATCTCTCGATGCGCCGAAATGGCTCTGTGGAACAAAGTTTTATCGGGATTTAATGCCGACGACGAGACTGTTAATTTCGGAGCAAGAACAGTGGCGGAGACGAATGAGTCGATCTTCGAAACTTCGACGCTCGCGACTATCCAGTCGGAAGGACAGGTTCTCCCGACACCTACTCAATATCTATCAAAAATTTGTTTAGTTTTCCTCTACACACCTACTCGATATTTCTCAAAGATTCGCTCGGGTTTGTTTGGAAGGACAGGTTTTCCCGATACCTACTCGATACCGGTAGAAAATTTGTTTCGGTTTGTCCGTGCAAAAGCAAAGCAATTCTGTTTTTCGGGTTCCGCAGGTCCTGGCGAATCCGAATGTGTCCGGGTCCATTCAGTATGACAAGCTTTGCGTCGCTGTGGATAATTCCATAACGATATTCTGCGACGAAACCTGCCAGGAAATTGTTCTCAGCGTGGGCTTCGACTCGTTGATTACTGCCTACCGCATGTCCAAAGACGGCTCCTTTGCTTTTATAGCGCTGGACACAGGAATCTTGTGGTGTCTAAATATACCTAGCGGAGGGAGACCGGTCTTTGACGAGTATAATTTTCTTCCTACCTTAAAGCACAATGCTGCCTCTGCGTGTTCTTCGTTCTTGGTTGCCCTGAAACTATTAATCTGTTTCAGGAACATCGGCGATAAATTTGGCGACCGCATCGTCAAAATTTATTTGGAAGAGAAAGGCGGACTCGTGGATATTTTTATCGTCGCTACCAGTGGATCTCTATACCGGTAGAAATTGAATTCTCATTCAAATTTTTACTCATTATTTTTTATCAAGACGTACAAAAACTTCATTTTACAGCATAGAAAAATTTGATACCACGTCGGTCAGCTCCGCTCTTGTGGACCAAGATGACGCGAGACTGGAGGAAAATGTTAAAAAGATTCAGTGCGTTCAGATCTCCAGAAGCTCGGACACCATCTGGGTAGGCAATTTCTCAGTCACTGCGATACTCATTCCGCTTTGGGCGTAATTGTGGATGATAGAAAACTATTCGAAATTGGTTGACGGGTCGCAGGCGGCGAGCGTGGATACAAATGCGGCGGGACTCTTATCCATTGTCAGCATAGGCAGAGGTATACGTTTATGGCCCGGAGATCGATCCTTCGATTTGCGTTCTTTGCCTTTCCTCTATCGGAAGTCCGAGTTTTGCGGAAAATACGGGCAAGTATTCGAACGAGTAGGTCGCATTCACCTGAGTGACGAGAAAATGAATCGTTACGATGCCTTATCGATGATGTATGTCGCAGAGCTATGATTTGTCTACGAAACGATGGTTACCTGAGTATCTTCTGTCCCGAGACGCTACTAGGGACCAAAATATGGAATGCTCGGGTCGCCGATTTCGTCACTGTACACGACGAATCGGACGATTCTTATCAGCTGGTCATTCTCACGGTCGCGGAAAAAGAGGCAGCTACGACTTTATTGCAATTTCTTTCCTTTCCCGGTACACCATTTTCGTTTTTTTTTAATCTCAAATTTATTTATTTTCCGATAAATCGTATGTTTAATTTGTTTTTTGCAGATTTCAAATGCAAGTTCGAAATTTCGGTTCCCACAACGACGTATTTGGTCAACGTTGTCGGTTGCTCCCTCGAGAATGTTGTATTCCTCGAGGGCACGAGGAATTCGTCGAACCAAGTCGAGACCATAAGGGTGAAAGCGATCGTTGAGAGCAAGCCAGAGTACCGTTTGGAGAGACTACTGAGACGCGAACGATTCGACGAAGCCGAAAGCTTCGCGAGAAAATTCCAGCTCGGCTTGGATTCCGTGAACGCGGCGCGGGCCGCTGCGTTCGTCGCTCGATTGGGTCCCTGGTCCGGAAAGGCCGACGATGACCCCGAGAAATTCAATCGCTTCCTTGCCACCCTAGACGCAATTAACGACGTTAAATATATTTATGATTGCTGCAACAATACTCTTACGTCGAATTACAAGCAGACGCGGAGACTCTTCTTGTACACTCGTGAACGTTTAACTCGGAGTGTCCAGGTTAGCGGGCTGTGGATAAGGCAAATATTAGGGACTAAAGTCACTCCGAATCTGAAAAAATGCCAATTTTAAGAATTTTTTAACGAGTAGAATCGAAGTGAAAAATCGAATTGAAAAACTTTTTTTTATACATACTTTTAAATGTACGACATTTTTTTGTTTGTAAATTTTCAATCGAAAATGGCGACATTAGAGTCTACGACCGCAGTGTATCTCTCGTGTAAAGTCTTTCACGGCCGAAATGATTTCTCCAGTAGTTTTCAATTTAGAACGAGAAACCAAAAAAAATCTTTTAATTATACACAAAAAGCTATGGAACTTCTCACGGAATTTGGAAAATACTTTTTTCAAGAAAGGTTGTACGGATTTGCACGAAAACTTTCATTTTTGAGCAAAACATCACACAAGTTTGAAAAAAAAAAAAAGTTAACGGCCACTTGCAAATTCCGTACGCAGTTCCATGGAGAGGGCATCTACAAAGATTAGTTCAAAATATCAAGTGAGTACTTGGCTGAGTTTCATTGCCGACCAATTTGAAAAACATGGCTTCGAAAAAAACGCGTTTAAAGTTTGAATTAACATTTAGCAATATAAATTTTCAATATACGTTCAATCTGCAGTGCCAGTCCTCTTCCTCTTCCTTTTCATTTTCATTTTGAAGATTTGGAAACCGTCGAGTGGTTATATCCGTTGAGAAAGGACCAAGACTGAATGTTTCGTTCCACGAATGCCTCTGTTGCAGGAATCATCTGACAGCCAAGCTCTAGCGCCTTTGCTCGAAACGATCAACTGTAATCTGAGAAAACTCGAAACATTCGAATTGATACGAAAAATCAAAAGTGACGTTCAACGAGACACCGAGACCGAAGATATCGAGGAGTGGATTAAATTTTCTCGAGTTAATTTATTGCAGGAATGCGTGAAGAACTTGTCTCTCGTAAGTCCAACTTCATCGAGTTAAAAAAAATCGCCGCACGGTCACGAAATTGTTTTTTTTTTTTTGCAACAGGGCGAATTGGAAGTTGCCGCCGCAATATGGATCAGGCATCTTTCGGAATTGGCGCCGGCTTCAAGTACGATCGACGATATTTTTAATTCGATCCCTGAGACGATTAGCCCGGACACATTGTGGCCGTGGCTCAGTCATTTCGTTCCGTCCGTAATTTCGCTCTTACCCAACGCGCTGGCCACGATAATCCTCTGGGGCTACAAAAAGACGCGCTCGTTGGAAAAACATCGTCGCAAGGACTGGCCTCAAGTTGGTTTGGATTTCGGTCGACGTCTCGTCGACTTGCTCGGCGTTCGCAAATCACAAATTTCTTTCAGCTTGAATCAACAATACACGTGCAAGGATTCACATCTTCATCGTCTAATGGCTCTCGTACAAGCGATGACCGATTTACTCGAGCTCAAAACCCGTCACAGGTTCGTTGAATGAAAAATCGCACCCGAAATATTACGCTTCCTGCATGCGATTAAAGACCTCGAGCTCTTAAAAAAATGCTTATTTGAGGCATTTTTTAACGAGTACAATGAAAGCAGCAGTAAAAATTTGAATTGGAAAACTTTATTATGCAGTGAAACTTTAGTTATAGCTTTTCCAACGGGTACATCAAATATGACGTACAAATGAAAACAACGTAGAAGTGAATGTACTATCTTTATGAACGGACTCTGCCGGGGCTAGAGAAATTTGACGTATAAGTGAGAAACGTATAAACGAGGTTTCACTTTACGTAGTTTCGAGTGTACAAAATTTGGTTTGTAATTTTTCAATCGACAATGGCGGCGTCAAGATACAAGACCGCAGAGTACCTGTCGTGCAAAGTGTTTCGCGGACGGAAAAATTCCTCCCGTACTTTTTAACGTAGGACAAAAAACTATAAAAATCTTCAAAATATATACAAAAAGCTATAAAAACTGCGTACGAAAATTAGAAAATATATTTTCTTTCAAAAAGATAATGTAGATTTGAACGATAATGTTCATTTTTGAGCAACAAATCGTATGATTAATGCTTTATAAAAAACAGGCAATAACCAATCGCAAATTCCGCACGCAGTACCATGGAAAACGCATCTGAGAAGATACGCTCAGAGTTTTAAGTGAATCGATGCATATTTGTCTGACAAAGAACATCGCTTAACCCTTCGTTGACACACTTATGTTTGGCCACAATTTTGATACACTGGGTCAATTTGACCCGGATCGTACTTCGTCTTTTTTATTTTAAAAAATCAGGTATACACTTTAAATATTTCTTAATAAGTGGGCATAATGGAAATTCGGAAAGTATAAGATTGAATTGTCGTAAAAAACTATTGAATCTTTTATATTTAGGAAAAGTGAGCATGTTATTTCAAATTCGTCCGGGTCAAAATGACCCAGTGTGTCAACGTAGGGTTAAGTGTCCGCCTTCGATTTTATTGGAACTCATATACGTGATAAAGCATTGAAAATTATTAGACACGTCTTCATTTTTATCGGCGGGAAAGCGGCTTTAAGGGGGGACCATCACCCTCCCCCCAAAGAAAGGCGTGTCACTCCTTAATCTAGATTTTTTCCGTACTTCTATAGTGGGCTTATTATTCCTTTACATCAGAAGAAATTTGGTTTTTCGTTCAATCAGATCGGTGGACTGCTTGTAGGTGGAACTACAAAACTACTCCTCAAAACGCTTTTCCCTTCTTAAAACCGTTTTTTCGCAAAAAAAAACGTGTTTAATAGTTTCCAATGCTTTATAACATACATGGCTTTCAACAAAATCGAAGGCGGACACTTAAGTGAGTTATGTTTCCGGTCAGCTTAAAAATGTGGTTTCGAGGAAAACGCGTTTAAAGTTGGAAATACAATTGAGCGATAGAAATTTCCGATTCACCTTCGATTCACCATGCTAGCACCACAAATTTGGCCTTTAAAATTAACATCGCCCCTTTCTTTCCTTTTTTGAAAATTGGAAAACCCTCCAGCCGCTTTACCCGTTGACGTTTTTTTTCCGCAGGATTGTGATGCCGCTGGAAATTTACCTCGACGATCCCACAAATGTTGTACACGTGCTGCTCAATAAAGCACACGTGGAGGCAATACCGAGTCTCATCGAGACATTTTTGCAACTGTATATGCTCAACAATTCGCTGAAAAACGATCAAGTTTTTTCCTCATACGTGCAGGTACGTACTCCCGATATGCAGGTATTGCCAATTTTTTCTACGCAAGAACACAAACGAAGCATTTTTGCAGACAACTCTGAGAAATTCGAAAAGCTGGTGGTTTTGGGAAAAAGCACCGTGGGAACGGAGAGTCTCGATCATCATCGAATACATCCAAGATGTCCAGGTAAAGAAATAAAAAAAACATATGCTTCGTTCGTCGTGAAATGTTAATGGTCGCGTACGCGCTGCTTGTGTATGCCATTACCGTTCTCGTACGTATCAGAATCGCCTGCAACAAACCGTGGATGTGCTGAAAAAAGCTCCTGTGCCGTGGAGCGATACCATCGCTACCCTCGCCAAGATCAGCTGTAATTTCGATCACCCGCTCGTTTCCAAAATTCGCACCGAATGCAACGGCGTCACGGTCAAATTGATTCTCAAAAAGTACGGCTATGCTCACGTGGGATTGTGCACGGTTAGTGTTGCTATGCTCGAGCTATTAGATTGTTATAGATAAATGTACGTTAAAATATGTTTGGACAGAAATTGTTCCGCTACATCATAAAGCAAGATCGAAAAGACATGATCAACGATATTTGCGAGCTCACCAGAACCGACAATTCGATGAAAAAGAAAGCGTTTTCCTTCTGCACGAATCATCACTTGAACATAGGGTACGCAAGCATCTCGCATTTACTACAGTCCAACTTTGAATTCCATTTTAATTGAATTACTTCGCTTCGTTTGACCGGCAGAAACATCGACAGAGCTATGGAAGTGCTCCGATTGGCTGACGACGATATAGTCCAGTACTGTTGCGAACAGATAGTCTTCGCAGTCATCGCCTCATTGCGTTTCAAGGTGTCGTCTTATTTTCACGATTTTTACAATCGACCGACGCGACGTTCTCTAAATGTTTTTCCGCAGGAACGCGACGGACGCTTGGCTCACTACATCGAGGCGTTGGGTACCGTCGAAGCGAAATTGCGAGACATACTGGAGCGCCAGGGTGACTCGACCGTTGATCTAAACGACTCGTTGAAAACTATACCAATTTTGAAACGCATCTATACGCTGGACAAACATCTCAATATTTGGATAACACACGACAAATATTTTACGGAAAAGCGGCGAGTCTTGGAAAATTACATCGAACGGCTGGTGGCCGGTGAGTGGTTCGATTTCTATCGGAATAGCCGCGAAATTGCAGTGACATTGAGTTGAGAAAAATTACAGACTCAAAGGACAAAGAAGATTCACTGCTGATGACATGCTGTGAGAATTTGGAAAAAGCCGCTGCGCTTCTGGACCTGTCGCCACTCGCGGCTGTACTGTCGTTTTACAATCGAACGAGGAACCTCGACGTACTCAAACGCACTGTAACGTGAGAAATTCAGAATCAATTGTGACAATTAATGGTCTTATTGTACACTACTATCAGGTCATTGAGTATGAAATGTTCGATTTTCAGCATCTTAACCTTGCCGATTTATTTTTAAATGGTTTCAACTATTGTTGGAATAGTATGGCTGAACATTGCTTTTCATTAACGCGCAGTTTGAACTGTATTCGCTCCCACTGCAGCTTGCAGCTCATTATTATTCACCTTGCTCTCAGGTCGCCCACGTGGTGCATTTTGAAGATGAAAATCGCCAGATCGGAACGTCTTAAACTATCGACGTGTACTGCATGTTCATTAGCCGCATCCTTGCCAAACACTTGGTTGATATTTAGAGTTGTTTGCGCTGCATTACTTTCGCGACGGAATTCATATTCGAAAATAACATGAACTTTTTACTCATCCATGGTTGACAAAATTGAATCTGCAAAAGGCAATTCGACAGATAATCACAAATCAAAACGTGCGTCTGAACGGTTGATGACGTACCTTCGCAATAAAGAAAACAAATTTAACCCAAGCACTGTGAAAGTGAAATACCAGAAATATCTGGTATGAAAGTTGGTACTTGAGGTAATCGAACATTTCGTACTTAATGACATAATAAATCTGAAAAACATGTTCAGCCGGATGGCTCGAAACGGGGTCACGTCCAGCGACGAGAGCCGCCACCTGAATCAGTTATGTACAGCTTGGATAACGAATGCCGATGGAGAGTCGGAAACATCGATGCTTTTGGCACAATTGTGCGTGTCAAATCTCGTTAACTGCGGTTCGTATTCCTTGCTTGGGTCCACCTTCATGTTAACATTTGTCTCAGCAATAACGGCTGATGGATCGTTTCAGGCGAATACAGCGAGGCCCTGCGATGCTACAATCAGGTGACCGCGTACACGCAAGCAATTGGCTACGAGGCTACCCACGAATCTCAAGACCAGCACGGACTCGTAGATTTTAACGATCAAAGCTACACTCTATATACGATCTACAAGGACGCCGCCGTTTCCTCGGGCAACGCGCTGCTCCCCATGTTCAAGGATACGTTAAAAATTCTACAATTTTACGGAGGTACGATAGCCGATACGCGGAATGATCTTTCAATCGCAAACGAGGCCTCAATCTTCACAGCCGATCAGACGACGGACGTCGAGGACTCGTGCGAGCGACGGGACGAAACGGAATTATTGGTCAGAGGCCTCATGACCAGGGCAAAGACGATTCACAATGAACACCACGGCTACTCGTTGCTGCTTATCGCGAAGAACTTGCACTATAGCTTGAGCGCCGCTCCGCCAGCCGACGATCTCGCCGTGATAACCGAATCCCGAGCTGTACTGTCGTACAGTTTGTACGCGTTGTTGCGAAAAGTCGTGAGCGCGCGATCACTCGACGTGTGTCTCGGCCTCGGCTGCCTCTTCATGCTCACCGAGCAAGAGGCTTTGAAATGGCTCACGGCGGCCTGCCGATCGTTCCAAGGAGATCTCGTTCGACACGGCGAAATAGTGAATTTGGGATACGAATATTTTCGCATCACGCATCTCGATGCCCAACTTTACGTATTCGAACGTCAAAAACTGTTACACCGATGGGGTCGGCGGTTAACAGAGTACGGGATCTCCTACAAGGGTAAGTCTTGGGCTATTGGTTGGAATTGCTCAGGTTCGAAATGCAGGGATACATTTTTACGTTGTTACGCAGAGATGATCGCCAGTGACATGGTGCAGAAACGCGATATCCTGGAAAGAGTCATGCACTCAAAGAAACCGAATTTAATTCAACTGCTCGAAGACTTTTGTGATGATTTTGGCTTCAATAAGGACGACTGCTTCTTACTCTGCCTGCAAGTATTCCTCAACAGTTGGCAACCGCGACTCAGCCTGACAACTGTAAACGGGAGAAAAGGTAATCTCGTTTTCCACGGCGTCCCGGCAATGTCGACTAAATAACGCCTTTTTTAGAATTGGCGCTTGAGGAGAGCGATGTTCGCGATTTGCAAACCGGTTGCAAGCAAGTTGCGGCGAAAATCAAGGACAAAGCTGCGCTGAAAAGATACCTCACTCTGATGTCGCCCGAGGTATCGTCCTTGAAATTCTTTCACTTCGCGCTAAAAAAAATTATCACTTCCATCAACTTTATTTTTTCACATAATACAATGTCATTCGAATAAACAAAATGTTACTAGTAATGTAGCAAGGTGTGATATTCTCGGACGCAATTCTTTATCATTCAAGTATAGAAGTCCAATACGTCCTTCTAATTCCGTGTCAGAATCCATTTTCTAACCTCGATACGAACTTTACAAAGTATTTTCGGCAATAAAATTTCTGGCTTACAAGACGCTATTTAACGTGTCATTTTTTTTTTCAATTCCAAGGCTGCCGCTAAATTACGCGATGTTAGGCCAAGGTTAACCTTCCGCTGACGCGCTGGGTCATTTTGACTCGGACGAATCTTTCATAAAATCCCCACTTTTCCAAAAATGCAAATTTGACATAATTTTTTGCAACTATGCAGAAATATTATCAACTGATAAAAGTGTATTTCTGGTTTATTAAAACTGAAAATCGACCGCTCGGTCGTTAATGCCAGGTTTATGAAGTACCATCCGGGTCAAATTGACCCGATGTGTCAAAATCGTCGCCACCGATAAGTGTAATCAGCGGAACATTAATACTCCCGTAGTTCAACGTCGTCCCGTGTACGTTCAAATACTGGCTTTTTTCCAGATCAATTTCTATCACTACGAAGTTTTTCTCACGATGCTCGAACTCATAGGCGAAAAAAATGTCGAGAGAATCGAACACTTTTGCTTTCTGCGCAATTACACGCGTTGCGGGTAAGTTTACCGACGGGACAAGTAATCGTATATCACGATGTTTATTTACTGTGAATTATATGTAAGCGTGTATCGACATGCAGACGGCCGACGGAATTCGAACGGGAGGCGTGGGCGAATCTCTGCCACGACAACAGCCCGATACCGCCGATAGCCCAATGGAGATTGCCGTTTTTACCCAAAGTTGACCAGTTCAAACTCATCAGTAGGTACCTCTAGAGTTTCTCAACCAAAATGCACACCCCGTCGAGATTTTTCTTTTAACCGCAACCACGGCTCTTCTCAGCTCCCGAATTGAACCTGAAAACGTACGAAAAGTGGTTGAGCATAGCTCCGACATTGAAGATCCAATCGCACGTTGTTTGTACACTGGCGATCAAAGGCTCAGTTACGGAAGCTTGGGACAGTTACGTAACCGACGAAAATCGTAGCCAAGTTTGGTCACTCCACCCGCGTGACAGTGGCTTGCTGAAGGACATAAAAAAGTGTATAAAATGCATGGGCGGACCGGAAGGTTTGTATTACGGTACGGCAGCTTTGTACTTCGTTGTGAATCATACGCCGCCGGGTGCCGATCAAGTAGCTGCGGCTCAAGAGTGTTTCGCGCTTGCTCAACTCTGGGAACAGCGCTCCGGTGCATCCGACGACGATGAGGCTCGCGAGACAATGATCTCGGTAGCTATACGTCGATGAATTTTATTTCTTCGTAACGCGACATCACACGGACTCGACGAAGAAAATCCTTTTTTTCCGCAGAAAGTAAAGGACAAGTATTTGCGACTGACGTCGAAACACATCCTCCACACTCATGGGGTTGGCGATGACAAATACACGCGTCTCATAGGTCATCCGGAAAAATTAATACGAGAGCTGTACAATGACGAGAGCATACCTGAAAGGTGGAAGGGTCCTGTACAGCACAGGCCAGATGTGAATTCGGCCGCGGAGGCTCTTGGACGTCTCTTTTCCATCAACATGACGAAGATCCGTTACGACTTTTTGCTCGAATGGTTGCGCTCGGAAAGTTGGGCGGACAGGCACGACGAAAGCATGACTATGGGATTCAGCGATGCTATGGGAAATAGTGAGGACAATCCGACCGAAGAGGACAATCTACTGCGGTAAAGACACACTCTCATTTGGTAATATTGCGACTACATGCTGTTGCGCTGATTCTCCGTTCACACGACGGTTCTTCCTTTTCTTTCAGAGCCTGTTATATCCTCCAAACCGGAGACACTCTGTTGCACGCTCAATTTTTGATAGACATTGGTTTCGAAAGCGAAAAGGAGGACGGTTACGGAGCGGGTATGCGCTTTCGTTCTCTACGCGTACTCCAATCGATCGTGGATGAGAATACGTTGCAAGATCTCACGAAGCACGACGCTGCTAGTTTTAGGTACGCCCTTTGTCTGAAGCACCACCGGTTGGCTACGAAATTGACCGACTTGTCTTTCAGGCAATACACCAAGTCTCTGCAATATCTCAACGAATTGGAACGCCTGGGCCTCGCTTACAGTGTCGCCAGTTTCGAGAGTTGTTCGAAACACAAACTGTCTCAGATTCTTCTCAAAACACAGTTTTATACACCTCGCGCACTCAGCTTGATCGTACAGATTTGCATGGACTATGGTGTTCAGGATCACACGTTATTGGACGCAACGTTGGAACAAATGGTTCGACAGTCGATGGTACGTGGTCCAACTAAACGAAGGAAAGAAATACTTTTTCGCGGCTTTCCAAGCAGTTGGTTTTCCTCAGGCGGAGGAATTGGAAAAGTTTCTCCCGGTTATCGGAGCCACGAGTCCCACGATAAGTGGCAACGGGTACACATCCGGATGGCAATTGGTAATCGCGAGTCCATTCGGAAAGCTGGATACCCGCCCGACCCCGAAGCAAATAGTCGATTGCGTCGAATCTTTGAGACTTTTGCACGCTTGTCCAGTCGTATCCAAATTGGAATTTAAAGAAGCGATCGTTCGATGCGTTCACTCGCGACAGGCCCATTTGGCGGCTGCTCTTCTGCCGTTTCTCAACGACGGAGACAGGGATTACGCACTGCAGGTGAAAAATTGATGCCTGTTCGCACTCGTTCAACGGGGAATAACTCGTGTTTGTCGTTTCAGGAAATTTTGAGGAATTTTGATATTGACGGAGTCATCGAAGACCTGATGGGCCTAACGTCCATGGGAGTATTGGTGGTGTCGCAGGTACGCCTATGATCTTAGTCAGTTTACTGTGCATTTTGGATCGTTATATTCGCTTATGCCATTATCTATTGAAAATGTTTTTCGCAGTGCGTCGCCATGTTGCGGGCCGTTTCGGGAACTGCCGCTAATTACAAAGTAATGTAAATATTTCCACATACATCCTTAAGCTCAGGGATCTTGCACAAATACATACGGATCGGCGTCGCATTGAACACTTTTCAATAAAGACAGTTTTATGTACACTTTTTACAAACTCACGGAGCATCCTGGTTGTTCTCATATTGATCAATGAGCAACGATTTGTCTCGTGAGTATTTGATTCTGATGGCCTCGCTATCACTTGTGGCCGCCAGTACAGTGACCCTCGATACCAGCAGGAAATTGGGATTCTTGGGACTCGGTCCACGTATCAGATCGATTGTATCCCCGATGTGAACCTTTGCATTGAAAAAAATTGTCTCACCGACTGCTCTCAACTTGACGCGTGATGTGTTATAATTGGAGGGTTTTTTTACCTGTATGCTCTTCTTCAAAACCTTCTCTCCATTGATTCTAATCCTACTTTCGTACAGCGCAATCTCAGCTTTGCTGCAATACGAGAGGCAGCTATCGGTTAGGGCAGTGCAGCGTCAAGAATGATAGTAGGGGAGAAATGGCTCTCGTGGCTTTTGAAAAAAAAAACATTAGGGGAATTAGGTTTTCGCCTTACTTGCGTGCCATGCCAAGGGTTGCTTTCACTACCAGGTCTACCCGCATAGAGTTAACTTGCGTGGTGTGGACCTTGGTATACGAATCTCCCGCCAGATCTTGATCGTCGCCTTCGTCCTCGTCCCCGTCTTCCTGCACCACAGGCATAATTGCATTTGCACAGAAAACATTTGGCACGAATATTTGAGACAATGTACCTCTATCCGTTTGCTGTTCTTCTTGCCGGATTTGTGCCTTCTACACACTCGAAATAGCGAAAGGTCCTGCGTCAAGATATGCGAATGACAACGGGAGATGCAAATCTCGTCGACGAAACGACCGTCAACCGGAAAGTGCGATTTTATCGCAGAAAAGTAAATCGTTCTCGCGCGCGAATATGTGAGCGAACGCGATACTTTGGCCGCAACGAGCCACGAGAACCGCCCGACTGACATTTTTTAAATGTCCACTTGATACCACGGGAAATTCACTCGGGCAACAGCTTACGCTGATGAGGATCACGATGTTACTGATCGGGAACGGACTGTGATCAATTAACATCGAGCTTCGTACAAGTGTACATTATAACGGGACTGGGGAAGCTTTCCGCTCATTGATAGATGGCGCTACCTCGAACCCTCGTGTAGAGATTCGGTATGTGGCTCTCTCTACTCCCGTAGTTGTTTTTTTCGCGCCTTGTTCAGGTCTGTAATATCGGTAAGGTAGGAAGAGGCAGGAAAAGATTGTGCGTTTCGTCTCGGGTACAGTAACAGACTCATCAGTAGGGCTGTGTCACTGCACCCTGCCCTAGACGCGCTGGGTGTTAGGATCTAGGGGAAAGACGGTTGTATATATTGGAATGCATGTGTGCGTGCGTGTCGGTGCGTGTCTACACCACGGTATGGAGAGACGTTATTGGCGCTGCCACGGGCCTCGATGCGCGTCGTCTGCAGACCACGAGGCGAACGCCGCGCGCGGAATTGTCGTGAACTGAGCACGTCGAAGTTCGGGCGACATTTGCTCGCAATTATCAACAATTACACGACAAATCTAGATTACCACTTTTCTCCTAAGATATGCAACGAAGTGCAGTGATTGAGAGCTCAAATTGTTCGTTTTTTATGTGGCTACCCGGTCTAGCTTTTCTCTAAGTCGTGACATTAGCCAAACATCTGATTTTTCATCTTTTCGGTCTCGAGTTCCGCATGATAAGCCAATCTACGTTTTTTTCTCAAATTCAAAAAATTTGAGGGTCTGGAAGCTGTTCGTCTATCTATTTGACGTCGTTTGGCAAAGTTTCGACGGAATCTGAAGAGCCGTTTCAGAGATTTTTGGGTATCTATAATTCTGTTCTACCATACCGACCGCGATGAGGTGTCATTCCGTCTTAATACGTCTCGACGATTGTGTCCTCCCTGTATTGCTCGAGGCACGAGAAACTGTTGCCAAAATAAAAACATTCGGTAGTCTCGTTATTCGTTAAGCGCAGCAGTTTTTTTTTTTGGTTCTATATGCCCGTGAGACGAGCATATGCTTTGCCTCTGTGTCTTCTAAACAGCCGTCGCCTCGTACTCAATGGAGACGAAAAAACCGGTGTGTTCGTACGGTGCGGCGTGCTTCAGAAAGAATCCTTTTCACTTCAAACAGCTCTCGCATCCTCATCGTACGTACTGGATCCATCAATAATACTCCAATCGTCTCGTAGCCGGTGTAGCTTTGCCTCTCGTTTTTTATTTATTTTTCCTTCAAAAACGCTTTCTGTATAATCTGTCTCGAATTTGACATCGCAGTGGAGAAACTTTTGGCCCAATTGCCGGCGGCAAGCGATCAGACGGTTCTCCCCGATAAATTGGACTTCAAATGCGGAGATCGAAAACTCGTGCTGAGTCAGCTCCAAGTTCTCCGCGAAATAGAGGTTAGTACCGCGATATATAATTCCTAGCGAGAATTCTCTTCTCTCGCGCTCAACCGCGAAAATGTCAAACAAAGTAAGCGCGACGCAGGATTATTCGCATTTGCGCGCACGGTAATGCCTCGATAGACTTCCGTCGTCGATGCTTCTTAATTCGAAGCATCGAATTTCCGATTGACATTCTTACGACGTTTCAAGCGGAACAAAAGTAGCGCAGGGTGCTCGCGGGATGGCAGCAGCGAGAAGACGAACGACGCCTCGGAAAAAAAGTCGGATCTCAAGGTTGGTCCCTAATTCACCCAAGTGAAACAACAAGCTTGAATTATTCCTCGTCCGCGACCTCGGTGATAGTGATGAGCCTCGGAACGGTGATGATTCTTTTTTCGTTCCTCTTGTTTCCAAAGCGGAACGTCGGCGCGGCAGGTTCGAGCAAAGCGGAAAGTGGAGGAAAGCGCACAAAGATGGAGTCCCCGGTGACAAGCGGCGGCAGCTCCAAGGTTCGTTCCGTCGTTACTAGTAAATGGCAGATATTTGAAAAAAGAATTTTGCAAGCGTCGCCCCAAAACGTGGAAAAAGATCTCACGCACATTTTGTCGCGCGTCTGATACAAAAAAAAAAGCATTATTTCGAAAGACACGTTCGATCTCTAATAGCGCGAGTACTTTGCGAATCTTGGTAAAGGAAGAGCCTAGCGAGGAGGCGATACGCGCGAGAATAAGAGCCGCCGTTATCCAAGAGATGAAAGAATGCGGCGCCGAGTTGGCTTACGTACCGCCGACGGGGGACTTTGCGCTCAAGTGGACCCTCGCGGAGCCCTATCACTTGTTTTTTACGGCGGTTCAAAAATGCCCCGCCACCTGGACGCAGAGCCTGAGCGTAACCTTCTCGGAGATACTGGACAGAAGTCTGGGCGTGTTGACGCGGAGCGTTCACACGACCATGGTCGTCGACGTGGGTTGGCTCCTCGCTCAGTACATGCTCGCCGGCCAGGATCGCAAAGCCAAGATTGGCCTGTTTTATCAGGAAAAAGCGGACGATATCGACGATAGTTCGCTGCCGGCCAACATCGACGCTCATCTCGTCAAATGCCCTACCAGTTTCGGCTCTCATCACTGCAAAATCTCGATACTTCTTTACAGCGACGGAGGCACCAGGATCATCGTGACGAGCGCGAATCTCTACCGAGATGACTGGGACTTCCGGACTCAAGGGTTCGTTTTCATTTCTCATCTTTCAATCGAACTCTGCGAATTTTCTCCTACGGTAATGATTGACGTAATCGTGAGTTGGATGTTCGGGGAGTACGGCTTTCACGAGGGGGATGAAGAGCGAACGAACGCGATCCAATGTATAAATGAGACAGGAGGAGGGAGGTACGAATGAAATGAAAAGTGTCGCGCTTACCGGAACGTACGTTGAATTGGCAGGGTCTGGGTGTCTCCTCATTTGCCGCGCATGGAGGACTCCGCGGGGATTACCGAGGGCGAATCACCGACCGCTTTCAAGAGTGATTTCATCCGTTTTCTCGATCGCTACGGCGAGCCAATGGCCGACTGGAAGGCGATAATATCGCGAGCCGATTGTTCCTCCATAAACGTGGCTTTCGTCGCTTCGGCCCCCGGCGAATATTCGCCCGGAGACACCAACTGGGGTTACCGTAAGCTCGGTAAGATATTGCTCGAGCATACCGCCGTTCCCGAAGACGAGACCGACACGACGATCGTCGCTCAAGCCTCGAGCATCGGTTCTCTCGGTACCAATTACGACAGCTGGCTCGGCAAAGAGATCATCGCGGCCATGTCGAAAACGCGGGAGACGAAAAAAAAAGTGCCTTCGTTCAAGTTGATCTTTCCGACGATCGATAATTATCGGATAAGCTACGACATGGGAGAACTCGCCAATTGCCTCTGCAATCCCCAGCAGAAGAGACAAGAGTGGATCCGTGAATACATGCAGTGAGTATGCGACATTTTTCGAACCTCAAAGCGCAAGAGCATTTTCTTTCGAACGAGTTTGAAACCTTTCAGAAAGTGGAGGTCCAACACGTTGGTGCGCACCAAGGCCATACCGCACATAAAAACGTTCACACGGCTGTCCGGGGACGACAAGAGGATATGGTGGTTCGTCCTCGGTTCGGCGAATCTCAGCAAAGCTGCCTGGGGACAGATGTACCGGGGAGGGTATCGAATTTTGAGCTACGAGGCCGGTGTCGTCTTCATCCCCAAATTCGTGGTATGTTTGATCAAACGCAATCCAACGTCGCACCCTTCTTCAACAACGTACCGAATGCACAAATAATCAAACATTCATTTGCAGACCGGAGAGAAGGATTTTTCCACTTGCGACGATCCGTCGAGATCAGCGCCGAAGTTTCCGTTGCCCTATGATTTGCCTCTCGTCCCTTACGCCAGCACCGATCGACCCTTTACGCAAGATTTCTTTCGGGACAATAGCGCCAGATAATTCGTACGCTCTTCCGTCTGCCAGCCGATTCTACCCAGAAACAAAACCTCCGTACGTATTCCTCCGCTCGACCGCTCGATGATCATACTACCAAGCTACCCCGTACCTGCAATTACCTTTCGTTACCAGCCCGCGGTCTCCTCGTTCATTATTCTTCTATCGGATTATATATCGCCAATCGTCATTTATAGCCTCATACAAAAAAAAAATTCTTTCTTCTTGTATACATTTTTTCCCCATTCTATCGAGTGTATTTCTTTCTCGTTCTCGAGCATGCGCAAAAAGAAGAAGAAAACAACACAATTGTTTCTTCATTCGCGAGTGTCCCTTCGACCGAGTGTGAATAAAATATTATTTTCTATTATGTGTGATATGTGGATTTAAAACTGGCCGTACGTACGAGGCTCTCGGGTGCAAACACTCGACATCATGCCACGAAAGGACCTACCTGTACGTTTATAATATTATGCCTTTCCGACAAACGCCTTTTCCGCGAGCTCGGAAAGCCACTTTTCCGAGCCAACCTAACATTTTCATTTACATTGAAGATTGCGTCGAACGTAATCTTCGTTTCTCTTGCTATTATCCGTAGCCTATTTTTCTCTCACATCGCCGCATCGTACATTACAACGTTGCACACATGGGCATGTCTATATGTGTAAAGGAAGCGCGCCGAGTGCCGTGAGACGCGCAGGTGCGGACAGATAGCCGTGACTCTGTGGTGCAGGGATATTCGTTGACACAGCACACACCGCGAGCAAACTCAACGTTTGTCACTTCTCGTTCGTCCTGCTAGCTCGGTCTGTGAAACGTCTCGACGGACCACTCGTTTCGGCCGATACGATTTTTATCTCCTCCCCCCCCCCCCCCTTAGTCTTTGATCACATTGATTTTATGCGAATTTGTCGAAACTAAGACTGTATACCGGTGGCGGCCGGACGAAAGTAATCTTGTGCTCGTATGCGATGATGATCCACTGGGAGTCGGTTGCGGAGCAGCTCCGGAGGCCTCGCTTCTGCTCGACCGCAGTGTGACTTTTACCACTGCGACATTTTCCGATTCCAATATTTCTTTTGGTAAGTAGTCATCTGTCAATTTCTGTATTATATCGCATTTTTTCATACTGTTCGTGTTTTTACTTACCCTTGAGGAATAATAGCAGAAATATAAAAAGCGTATTTTGTAAAGTTAGATTACCCGACGAATAATTTGCCTTCAAAAGTAGCAAAAAAAAAGCACCTCAGAGAATAAGAAAATTCCGAGAAAATGCGCAATTTGTTTTTACCGAACTGTCGTTGTTTTTATTTCCACAGAAATTGACTCTTCGACGACAGACTCGTGAATCTTATTGCCCTTCGTTATTGCCTGTTTTGCGTTTGAATTCTCTGTGAGTGCGACTAGATATAAAATAATAATGAAAAGTGAGACCGAGCGAATACGGAAGAATCGTTGTTGAATCAACGGTCCGCTTGTCATGTGTACGTGCCCGTGGTGCATAACGTACGACGTTGTTAAACACGTGCGAACGATGCGACTCGGCGGTCTCTTTTCCTCGTATCGATAGACTTTCACCGCTTTACTTCAACGGGATTATATTCGGAATTGCGTACGGGAAATTATCGGCTTTTCCTTCGAACCTACACACACACACACACACACCCACACACACCCACCCCGACTGATCTTTTCGCCCCTTCGGCTAATCGATGGCAATTCTTCTGGCAATTTTTACAGCTGCCGCAGTCTGTGTACAATGTTGCGAGAACGCGAGACCGCAAGCAAGGACATCGGGACATGGCGCTTATCAGCGAACACTCGCAGACGCTCGACGAGACCAACATTTTCGGGATCGAATATCTTCGTTATTTTTCCTTGAGGAATATTGAGAAATAAAGGACAAAACAAAAACGGCTAGTCATCGTCGAAGTAAACAATCGAAATTACGAAACAATTTCAATAGTACTGTTGTTAATTTCTCTATTTTTATACAATTGTAAACAACTCCATTGAAATTTCTCTTTTACATTCAGTTTTATCTTTGGTTCTAGTTCGATTATGCCGTTTCGTTCGCTCTATTTTGCGAAATATTATTTTTCATTTAATTTGACAAGATATAATTTTATTTTAGTGTAAGAAAAACAATGACGCGCTTGAGGATGCAATATTTCATTGAGTGAAATGAAAAGGTTTGCGCGGAAGGAGCAACGGCAGTGGGAGGGCACGACAGAGGCGCGAATCGATAAGTTGCACGGCGACTAAACTATATATATACGTGCCTGCTTTCCTAGTTTTCGGAGACTGAAACTCGCGCACAGAGACAGGGACGACGGAACGGGAAAAAGGGTGCACAAGAACAGCCTCAGGCTGGAAAAAAGTACACTTTGGCTGGGCAAGAAATACTTGAAGAACAAAAAGGAGCTCAATCACGTCCCACGCGGATAAAAGATGTTTGCCTGCTGGGTGCTGACCGGTATCCTCGGGGCAATCGTTCTACTTTACGCCCTCATTGAAGTTCATTATTTCTTGAGGATCTTCGTCACTGTCTTCTTTGCGAGATTCTGCAAAAAACGTGTCCATATACTTGACGAGACTTGCGTCTATGGTAAGAACGATTCTTTGTTATACATTGCTATTTACTTTTGTATTTATTTACGTATGCGATAAGAATTTGGATTTAAAATTTGTTTTTATAAGTCTTTGTCGATATATTTTTATCTCCGGCATACGAATTTATCATTCATTTCGCGCAACTTTGCAACCCCTTTGAATATGGGGTGAGAGAAAGAAAAATAAAGGGGACGGTTAATTACTTTTTCCAATATACCCATAAATGATAGATTTCTGATCGTTGTGCATCGAAAGAACTTTCGTTTCTCGTTGAATGAAATCGGTGGACCGCTTGCGGGTGAAACTGCTAAGTCGGGCCTTGACACGCTTCACTTCAAGGGGCGTTTTCACCCCTTAATATCTATTTGCCGCCGGTGAAGAAAAATCTATCTACGAGTTTTTAATGCTCCAGCGTATACATGAGTTTCAAGAAAATCAAAGGCGTGTTCTCCGGCAGCGACACGAGGCAACGAATCCCTACAATTTCCGTACTTATCTTTCCGTGGCGAGCGTCAACCTTGACCGCGACGCAAGCCTTCTCCCACCGGTTGGCTAAGTTCTCGAGAGTGTGCACTTTACCCGTCTCCCCTTTTCAATACCGAACATCACCATCCCATCAACTTAAGCACGACGTAAAATTGTATAAATCGAAAAACTCGCTGATTTCTTGAGTTCCGAGTGATCGTTAATTTCGTATCAATTATTCCGAGGCTCGTCGGGAAATGATAAAAGTTCGATGCCTCCAATTACATTTTTCACTTTTGTATATATTTCTCTGACTATTCTTCGAGTCTACCATTTTTTTCTGCTACTCAACAAGTTTCCATACGCATGGTTGTTGTTTTTTTTCTCTCTTTAAGTAAGGTATTTTTTTTCACGGACCCAAATATCTAACAATTAACGGATTCCCGTTTATAATGGAGTAAAAATACATCCCAGTATGCTGGTAAAATTTCAAGCTGAGTTGCCGAACTTTAAGGGGGGGCGATGCAGTCAGAGGCGTGAAAAAACGAGCATTTTCAATCATTGTTTTTTTTATAGTAATTAAGTTTGTTTTACAAAAGTGGCTAGACAGACTTTTCATGTTATATTTCAACTTGACTTGTACGAATTTTCAAAGGAAAATATTGATTACTTATCAAAATATCGCCATCTTTGTCGGACCCCCTTCGGCACGCAGTGCTTTGCGGTGACCATCATCAAATTTTACCGGATCATCTGAAATCAAAAAACCAAAAAAAATCGTTAGTTTAATAATAAATCTAGTCCTTAATCGAAGCTTCTTTTTAAATCAACAAAACGGCGGCTTCCGACAAATAACTTTCGATTTTTTACCAAAAAATCGCTCGTTTATTGTTTTAAAAAAATTGAAATTTTCAACAAAAATGAAAATTCTCCGATTAAGGACTAGTTTTTGGTGCTATCAGTAAGCACACCAAATTCATCAAAGTCCATCGAGTGGTTTTTGAATTATAGTGGTCACCGACTTGAAAAGCACAACTGCGAGAAAAACGCGTTTAAAGTTTTTGGATGTGGATACGGTATTATATGTTCGTAAAATTTTGAGCTCGATTGATGAAGCTAAACTTTTTTTTATGTATTTTGATCCGCTGAATCCGAATATCACAATTTTTCGCCGAAAAGTTCAGCATTTAATTGTTTATAGCCAATTGTTAAAACAATTTTTCAAAAAATTCAAGTTTTTCGGGATGAATTATTATTTTTTAAACATTTTGGGCAATTTTAAAACGAAAGTATTCCTTATAAACTTTTGCTAAAGTTCATAGTTTTTGAGTAATAAATTTTTGAAAATTTTTGAAAGACCCCCAATTTTACACTTCGTTTATGTACAGTAGAACCTCGATTATCCGAACCAATTAGGACCGAGACTAGTTCGGATAATCAAAAGTTCGGATAATCGAAACGTGGGTTTTTTGGGACGAGATCATAAACAACACCTTTTTCAATAAAAACAGTACATACATATTAACGTTGAAATATATATATATATATATATATAATGTAAATGTATTTTAAACACCTGAAAAAAATCGAATGCTTTTTGTTAATATTTTTTTTTTACAAAATCGGCAATTTTTAATTGACGAACGGCTTCGTCGATTCAAAAATCGTCGGAATTCGCGCCAACGTTCGGATAATTGAGCGTTCGGATAAACTAAGTCATCGTTCGGATAATTGAGGGTTCGGATGATCGAGGTTCGGATAATCGAGATCCTGCTGTATAGAAATACTAATTTAAAAAATACTTCCATCGAATCATCAATTCCTGGCCCATACAATAGGTCTTCTGCCGATGTGGAAGCTTCCAAAATATCAATTTGTTGTTGTTTTCGAACCATTCTGCCTTCCCGGGTATTATCGTTAATAATAGGGGGGGGGGGGTCGAAACCGGTTGCTTGCAGCTGCCGTCCACCACCTGCCATGGGGACCCGACGCTCTTTCACTAATTGTGGGATATCCCGGAAACTATTCATCGGATTGACTTGAAATTTTCAGGGAATATTTTCGAAACATCATACTTCAAGAAAATATTTTAAAAAATCGATTTTCTGAAAATTCTGACTGCATCTCGCTCCTTAAACGAATAATTGTGGGTCTAAAAATCTTTACATTTATCGGGTACCTTATGAAGATGACACGCTGGCCACATTTATATATAATAATGTTTGCACTAAATAACTCTAGATGTCGGATAAAAACTGCTAGTGTGTGAAAAAAATTCTGAAGATTCCGTAACAACAATAAAAAAACGGTGTCCCAGAATGTTTAAAGAAACGCTGCGGCTAGCCGAGTGGTTATCGGACGAACCAGCGTATGCTATTCGTCCGGATAGCGGCTCAGTTCACGCAGTTCACGCTGTACAACGCCCCAAACGAACTAACCTAAACAAAATTATAAAGACTATTCCGATAAATATGTGTAAATTATTTGTCCGGATAGTTTAACAGTTTAACACATTCTATCCGGACGATTATATATATATATATATATATATGTTATTCGTCCAGATACAAGCTGACACGAATCATAGTAATATGTACACCTACTGGACATACGACGTGAACTGAGCCGCTATCCGCACGAATAAGATACGCTTATTCGTCCGATAACTGGACGGGGAGTCACTCTGTTGAAAAAAATATTAATGATTAAACTTAGAAAAATGTCTAAATCTGCAAAATTCTAAATAATAACAATTAAAATTTATAATAAATTTATAATAATTCATTGTGATTATTTTTTAACCAAGCGCCACTGTAATATCCCAACGATTCAGAAGGGCCCTTCTTATGCCCCCCCCCCCCCCCCCCCCCCCCTACAAAATACGGCCCTCCGCGAAAGGAACACGTTAAAATAATCATTACGAGTAGAACGAAATTTTGATGAAATCGTAATTGACACGTATGACTTTTTGGTGTTGGTGTTACCGCGATAAGGTATTTGCACGACGAGCGACGTCGACACTCTGCTGTATCACATGAACAATGCGAGATATCTGCGCGAGTTGGATTTCGCCAGAGCCGATTTTTACGAGAGAACGAATCTCTATCGTGAAATATGCTCGCAAGGTTCGGGCGTAGTTCAAGGAGCTGCAACGATACGCTACAGAAGATTTCTCAAGCCATTGTCGATCTTCAAAATAATCTCAAAAGTGAGTTGATTATTTTTTCAACTCCCAAGTCAAAGTTGGTTGGTATATTTTTATCTCGCCGCACGTGTGTATATTCGACTTTGTTTTGTCGGCAAATCTCGTATCCTTTCCGGGACTTGGCTAACTTGTGTCAATACGAGAAAAAAACGTGCCTTTCAAAACGTTTGCCCGGAACAACTAAGTGTAAACTCGTCTCTTTTCTTCCTTTTTTGCATTTGAATGACCAATGTCTTATCGCAATTCGGCTTACGACTATTTCCCTTGCGACGATACACGTAATGCACACTTTCCAGTCGAAAGGAATTTTTCTTTTTCAATTACATGAGGGAACGCGCCATGTTTGTTTGGCTTTGAAAAACAATTACTGATAAATGAAATTATTTTCGTTATGAATTGCTTCTTTTATCTTATTGGATCGGAATTTTTTTTCGGATTTTATTGGATCGGAAAATAAATGTTTTTTTCTTCATTGCACCGTGTAGGATTAGTATTGCACCATACACTAGGAAGTCATGTTCACGTGAAAACATTGACGCTTATGGGCCGTCAAAGTTACTGCGTGATAATAATTGATCGTTTGGGTTCAAGGTGTTATTCAACATTATTGCACAATCAAAATATTGTACAAGGTTATGGTAGGGTTGGGGCGGGGGCCTTACATACAGGTCTGAAACCTCCGGCGTTTTTTGGTAATGGAAAGTGTCGTCGCTAGTGAAGCAAAAACTTAGTTCCTCATTTATCCACAGGAAGCGCTGTCACGCAGGGGTCTTAACCACATAGATATATAATATTAGATCACTTCCTCAAAGTCTCTGAATTGAATCCGAAAAATGCTTAAAGCGTGCATCGTACCGAAATGTTGAAAAAGTATTGAGAAAGATCGGAGAACACTAGAAAGTGTTCAGTGTTTAAAATTCCGCAGGATGAAAATTGCATCGGAAATGGGAAAACGGCGAAAACACTTAAAAAAAAAAACTAACTCGCTAAACTCAAAATAATAACGAGTGCGGGCCTCGCTGTAATAGGGTTCAGTACACCTGACCAATTAACTTTTTCGGGCTAGATATTTAATTAGGTAATGCTTTTTTTCTACCTTAGTTGATAGGTGGTACTAAACCGAAACCATATGGAGTGATGTCGATCTCTCCTTCTTGGCTGGCACCGAGTCCAAAAATAACTCATTCGATATTGTAAATATTTAAATAATAATAATTTTATATATTTTCATGCTAAATATATTTTCCTACGTATAGAATAAATTTTTATATACAACATAATGAGTCGGCGTTGGTATTGTCTATAATGTCGATTCAAAGTTGAAAAGTCAGCTGCTAAAGTCTATCTTACCGTATAAAGAGTCGCGGCGTGTTCGTCGTCCGTGACAGTGGTGCTCATCTTTTGAATTTTATGCTTGGCGTCAAGGCGCTACCGCGTCTTTTGATACCCCAAATTATTATATATACTACATCATAAATCAGCGTTTTCAGTATCTGTTGTTTAAATACAGTATATGGTACAGAAATTCCAAAATCCTGAGTAGTTTAGTGTTTTAGATCGACCCCGTAAATAAAATGATCTGAAACTGACAACGTTGAGGGCCCCTCGTTTCTTTATTTTTCAAGATAAAAGAGAAAAAACATATATTAGTAGACGACTCAATGAGCTTTAAAAAATGACATCCCACAAGCCAGGGTAAGATTTTTTCTGGTCCTTTTTCGTGCATGGGACCCCTATAAAAAATAATTTAATTGAATTTCTAATTCAATATTCGGTTTTTGGTCAACATTCTATACAAAATATCCAAATTTTAGATCTGTAACGCATTCCGTTCACGAGCTAGAGACCCGTGACATGCGGACGGACAGACAGCAGAGTGACATTAATACGGTTCCATTTTGCCCTTTGGGTACGGAACCCTAAAAGTTCCTTTTCCATTATATTTATTCCCAGATTCTCATTAACATTAGAAAGAAAGCACGAATAAAAATGAAAGTTGTACAAAGAAACAAGGAATGTAACCTGCTGCGAGAAAACCGATCAACTGTAAAGAAAAAAAGGAAAAAATGTAGGCCGTATAAATTTGTTCGTACCCCACATCCCCTCTACTCTAATGGCCAAAGACCAAATAGAAAAATAACACAGGTTCGAACATACGAAAAATGCAGTCTACTGGAATAATAACCGTTATTATCTTGCTAGGATTAGTAGTTAAAAACTGAATAATTTTCCATTCGTATCGTTCTTTCAAATACTATTTATTACGGAAACCTCCTCCAATGCACAGCTGTTCGGACCTGCGTTTGATTGGCTCACCCCTAGGTAGCAGCGCTTTGGTTGGCAGAAGCTAGAATTACCACTTTGCCTCGTTATCCGAGTCACTCCCCCCGCATACATTTTTCCTTACGTGCAATGAGCTCAAAACTTTGTACTCGGGGGTTTTCGGGGTCGCTGATTACAAATCTGCACTCAAAATTTGGAAATTCAAGATGATGGATCCAATATGGGAGACCATAAATGCAAAAATCGTTTGATGAAAGCGAAAGTTGGTACTCAGGGGTTTTCGGGGTTGCTGATTACAAATCTGCACTCAAAATTTGAAAATTCAAAATGGCGGATCCAGTATGGCGGACCACGAATGCAAACATCGTTTGATGAAAGCAAAAGTTGGTATTCGGGGGTTTTCGGGGTCGCTGATTACAAATCTGCACTCAAAATTTGGAAACTCAAGATGGTGGATCCAATATGACGAACCAAAATGCTCAAAGTAACTTGATGAAGATAAAACTCCATATACAGGGATTTTTTGAGTCGTTGAATTCGAATCTCAGTTCAGAATTGAACAATAAAAATGGCAGTTCCAATATAGGATAATGAAATACAAATCTGGCTTGGTCACTGAATACTAACCTGAGCTTATAATTGAAACGTAAATCGCAATTGTTTTGCGGCCTACCACACCTAAAACGATTTTAGTCTTTAGGTACAAATAAATATGAAAAAGTGAAAAAAAAATAAAAAAGCAAAAAGAAAATTAAAAAATTAAAAAAGGAAAAAATGAATAAAAAAAAATATTGAGCTAGAAACTCGCCTCGCTAAAAACGGCCGCCATATTGGATTCGCTATTTTAAATTTCTGGATTTTGAGCTCGAATTCGTAATCAGCGGCCCAAAAAACTTCTCCGAATTCATTTTTCGTGTATGGTTTACCTGCTAGATTAGGCACAATTACATTAATTGTCTAAAAAACGTGTTTTTTTTTGTACTGTAGTGATGATCAACATCCACTAAGTGCAACATAAGCCCTTAATAGTGATATTGTAGTGACAATTGATCTCCTAACATTCTAAATATACATTTACATTCGTCGTTATGCGCTAAAAAAAATGTTTATTCGAGAAAAACAGAGTGGAAGCAGGTGACATACCAGTATGTCACTATGCTTCAAAGGGTTAAGGCGGTCCTCTAGTTTCTCGGCTGTTTTTTTTACGGCTTTTTCAATAATTGTTTACGCGCAAAGCATCGAAATAATCAATCTCATTGTTTTTGCATAATCTTTATTAACATTTAAATAAGCTTTACAAATGTTTTGAAGTCAAAATATATAATAGAATAAAAGTTATAGTTGCCGACAGGAAGACATCAAGTAAAAGAGGTGCTTGACGGTGACCAAGATTGCGGCTGTTCTGCTTATCAAACGGCATTTTAATCTTCATATTTAAGACTAGCGATTGAACTAGAGTGAATTCTAAATTACAAAAATTGATAATCCTAGTTCAATCGCTGGCTTATAACATATTAAAGATGCTGTATAAATTTGAACAAGATCGGTGCAGTAGTTTCTGAAATATCGTGGACACCGTTTCGAAAAATGGTGTTTCGAGAAAAACGCTTTTGAAAGTTCGCGCATGTGATTTATACTAAAAATTTCATCTCACCGTCAATCTGCTATGCCTGGACCATACAATAGGCCTTCCTCTTCTTCTTGGAAGTCACGCAGAGCTGCTCCGTCTTCCCTTTTCGCAATTCGGGCCTGTTTTACAACATCACTCGTGCGCCCTTCTGAACGGTCGATCCGAGAGCTATCACGCTGTTGAACATATCCTTTATCTTGTGGGCCGATTTTCACTCCCATGGCTTAGAAGGTATTCAGGATACATTTGAATCCTTCGTTGAAGATTATGACAGCGAGAAACGTGGTGATTTCAACCACTTTTGGCCCAGAATGGAGGTGCTTCGGAACAAAAGTCCAGATTAACGAATTGAGCGACTCGTTATTATTTCGAGTTTCCGCTCCCAGGCATCTGCTTAACAATTCTTCTTTGGATAAATCCTCATAAATTGGCTTTATAACTTTTTGAACTGCTTCAGAAAGAGGCGGTTTATTGTGTTGGAATTGCTCAGCCTCACCGAGAAACTCAGCTCTGCGCCATTTGCACCAACTAGATTCGCCTGCATGACAATTTTGATGCTGTGGATTGCTGTCTGTGGAAATCTTGTGAAAGAATGTTGCCCAAATTTCCTTTCTCATTTCCTCGATAGAATCTGGATGTCTCCGAACAGCTAATCCATAATACGTTGTCATCTCACCAATCAATTCATCAGTGAGTTTTCCTGCACCTTTCCCACCAATGCCTTTATTAGAGTTTTTGCATTTCGGAGCCGAGTCCCCATCCTCTTTTCAACGTGTCCAACACACTCTTTTTTTACAACAACACCATCTTCTCCATATGGTTCTGCCTTCAAAATACCGTTGAATGTCTTGCTGTCACCATCTCCTATGTATGTCGTATATCGAACTTGATGTTTATCTACTGAACGAGAAAACATTTTCACAACTGCATCTATTTCCATCTTCCCAGAACTTCCAGTATGATTTCGAGTACAATTTTCTTCATGATCAGCGAGCCATCCTGCATATCCAACTGGATCACTATTTTTTTAAATTTTTCCACAAATTGCATCCAGCACAAAAACTACTCATTACACACGCATCAACCACTTTACCGGTGTACTTGGTAATTAAAGTTGAAACTCCGAATAAAGATGAAAATCCTCTTTTTTCCCATGTGCCATCTCCAGATACGGTGAATTCATTTTCTGCTTTTCCTTGTTCTCGAAGGACTTCCTTTTCTTGATTAACCGCAATCGACAACACTGTATCAAAAACGGCCGAAGAAACTGAGCGAATATTTTCTATTATGGAATAGTACGTGCTCAAAGCAAAACCTTGTCCCATATCCATCAGTCCACAGAAAATTCTATAGCCTTCATAACCGACTCCCAACAAACGCATCACGAAAACTAAGCGACGATTTATTTCGTAGGCTTCACCAATTTTTGGGCATGAATCTATGTCTTTTTCTTTCTCACACTTGCACGCCATAGAAATTTTAAAGCCCAATCCTCGTATATCACGTTGATGGAAAGTTACCGTACTTTTGCACTCTTTACAAATAACTGCCGAACAAATGGTTGAAAATACACTCACAAAATTCAAAATACAATACAAAACAGTCTGTTCAACGTTCACTTCAAAATTTTTATTTCGACGAAGTTTCTTCGCCGACGCCGATGTACACGACTTGTCTTGTTCAAAAGTGTGTCGGTTGCCTGCGAATTTTCGCTTTTTAGGTCGATCGTAACGAGCCGGGGCGTCTCTACTTCCTTTCTTTAACATTTTGAAAATTATTTTCAAAAAATCAGCTACGTGCGACTCGCAAGGGAAAATATAGTACGCTTCGCAACTGCCACAGCAAAACTGAAGTAACCGACGCTTCACTGCGTCTTAGTCAATATACGAAAGCGTCTGTCAACGGTCTCGGCTCCCCTTTACTCGGGCCTAATTCACAAAAGGTTCAGGTAGCGGTTAGTTTTAGGGATATCAATACAATGGTCAGCGCCGCTCGGCTTTCGGAGCAGCCCGGCGCGCGCTCCGTATACCTGCTCCGTTCCAGGGCCGTAACTTGTGAACCGCTTCGAATATCAAAAAATCCTTTGGCACACATTTTCCACACATGTTGTAGATGTGATTTATGGAGAGAAAAAAATCGATTTTTTCGACCCGAGAAACTAGAGGACCGTCTTAAGCGTTTCCAGACCTGTATGTAAGCCCGCGGTCGTTAGTATTGTTATCGGAAATGCCAGAAATGTGTTACACACTCACGGATCGTTGTCACTATTATTGTTTATCTATTTATATTACAAGGCTCTCGTTATAACGTTGCAGATTATCTACTGGGACGAGAAGTCTATATTCATGGAGCATCGCTTTGTCACTCCCACTGACGGTTTCGTGAGAGCGATAGCGATCTGTCGTCAGCGTTTGTTGGACTGCAGTGCCGAGGCCGTAATGTGCGCTCTTATGGAGCGAGGAGTCAAGCAAAACGGCAGTCTCGAGCTCGGCGTTACGCAGGCACGTCCAAAGTTACTATTTCACCGATAAGGACGTGCAAATTTTTCCCGCGGAGATAAATAGTTTCGTGAAAAAAAAAAAAATGGCGCTAGGTGGCACACGTGAGGCCTGAAATACCACCGGAAGTCGCAAGATGGCTCGAGAGCAACGAGATTTCGTCGGCTGCTCTGAGACAACGTCCTCCGGCCGCCTCTCTGCCTTCCGAGAATACGAATTGCTGATCCAATTCTTGAGGGGGCCCTCCAGGGGGGTCCGAAATAATTCGTACCAATCCGACCAGTGGGGCCCGTACAGTCGTCATTGTGAGGAAAGTTGCCTTCGCGTATTTATCCTCATTTTATTATTGACCCTTACCCGTTGCCTCTTTGCAACTATACCTTCCAGAATTGTTGCTAAATACCTCCGGAGCAATAAACGTTATACTGTTATTCGTTGGAGGAAAAAAAGAAGTGCCGGCGACGACGACAAGCACGAGAATGGAAGTAAAAGAATATCGCACGATCAGTTTCGAACTCAAGCTTTGAAAACAAAAAAAAATTGACATCACGTGAACGCTGGTCCAGTGTGCAACGATGAAGCTACCCCCGTGAATAATTATTGCGCAAGAAAAAATGACGCAGCGAGAATCGACGAGAACAAGTTCCGATGGACGTATTTTTCCATCGGATTTGTAAATAACGACGATATATCGGGCGAGGAAAAAAATCGGATTTTCATGATTTTTTTTAGCAACGATTTCCGCACTATTTTTTAGTCTTCGGGTTATTGCTACTATTGGCTGTTACGTGGTATTTTTTTTCATTGATCTTTAAAAATGGCGGAGTTATGGCACGGTCTTGTCAACGGGTTGTGGTGGATGTTGTGAAACGGCGATCGAGAAAAAGTGAGAAATTTTGAAAATCGATCAAACGGTACGTGCTTTGAAACAAAAAGATTGAGTTTTCCGAAAATACTATACCTGCATTTTCCAATAAAACAATACCTTTTATTGTTTCCAAAAACATTTAGGGTTATGTTTTCGGCAATAAGGCTAGAAAGATTTAAACGAAATTCCATCGGAACTCGATCGATTAGTTTTTGAGCTATACGTTACGCTACTTTTGAAAATGCAGTTTAGAATATCGTACCATAGCTCCGCCATTTCCGAAGGCTGATGATAAAAATAAAATAGTATGTAACAGCGAAAAGTAGTAACAAGACATACCCCAAGTCCAAGAAATGGTGAAGAAATCTTTCTTTTTCAAAAAAGATGGTGAAAGTCAACCAATTTTTTTGCTCACTCAAAGGCACCCCTCGCACCACCCTTAATTCGTCACTGAAATAAAGAATTGGGGATGCCTTGCGTTGATATCCTGCGAATGTAAAAATCCAGATTTTCATCTTGTTTGGGTTGGTTGGGTTCGAGCGATTTAATCGGAGGCTGGTCGATGACCGAACGTAATGAAAAATAAAGAGGACATTTTTCCGTCCGTGAAAGAAACGGGGCGGATAAGAGGAAGGCGGTATTAACCTTTCCATTGTAAAATTCACGTCGCAACTTGATTGGAATTTCATTCGGATTCTCACGACCCCCAAACTCACAGTATCGTATGCCGTCGTCAACGAGGTCGCGTGCATATTCATTTGTTTGAGCGCGACGGTGACGCGTCCGAGCGGTACTGAGCTGTTTTATCGAGTCGGTGAAATTTCCCGGTCACCCTTTGCCCCGCAGATGCAACATTGTTCAATATTATTTGTGCCGAAGAGTATAACGATGAGACTTTTTCCAATAAATATTTTATCAATTTTTACTCGTTCTTGCTTGTTCGAATAGTTATTATATTCAAGAAGAAACGTTTGTCAATTACGCAAGTCGACAGATAAAAGATTCTTGGTGTCGGCAAAATTAGTATGATATTTTGTCATTACTACTGGTAATAACTATATCCCATACCATGATGTTGAAGTTTGCATCGTTGGAACGCAAGGAAATATATTTTTCTCGTATTCCCTATTCCGTATTTTTCTGGTACATTTAGGATACGAAAGTCGCGCAACGCTTTTGAAAAATCTTATCAAAGATCTATAGCCTAAAGCTGCGAAGAAAATTGATGTAACAATAAAAACGAAGGAGTGAAAGAATAAAATAAGAATTTCGTTGCATTCAAACGATGCAAACTACAACACCATACTATACCAACCTACATTTCACGCTACTGTACAGGGTTTTTTTAAAATGAATTTTAATTTCAATGAATGAATTTTAATTTGAATTTTATAGTGTCTACTAATGGCAATTACGATTTTTTTTCTTGATTTTATTTCGTATTTCTTGCCACTATAAAAATTAAGGCGGGATATACATTTTAAACCATTGAAAAACCGATTTCTTTTCCCTAAACGATAGAACTGTATATGTAGAATATTTTCCCAAGCTTTCAAAGCGACATTCGAAAAGATTCAAACGTTACAGCTCGTCAAAGCTGTGGCGCGCCGCTCGGATTCGGAGCGGGCGTAAACTTCAAACGCATTTCTTCTCAAACTGCTTTACCGAAATTGGCGTCCAGGATTACTCAAAAACTATTTAGCTGATTGAGTTGAAACTTTGTAGAAACATTGAAAATAGGGCTGCTTCTATTTGACGAGAATTGTTTATGAAAAAGTTGATAAAAAACTACTTTTTTAATCCAAATTTTACAGAAATGTTGCGTGAAGTGTTGATTTTTTGTTGTAATTGCACGTCATTCGCTTGAATTTGCATTTTCTACATTTTAATTACCGTCAAATAGAAGCTATACATGTTCGAACGAAACAAATGTTAAAATTTTTTGCAAATTAACTACTACGGGAAGCTAGACTGCACGCCGATTGGCAACTCTCCCGGCAACCTTGCCGTAACACGCGACCACAGCTCCGCCATTTTGATGATAAATGAATTTAAAAAAATTGTTTTGTATACTTAAATATACTATTAAAGTATATCCAAAGTTCGGTAATTGTAGAATAACTATTTCTTAGTTTAAGCCTCAAAGTGTGAAGGGGTTTTTGGCATCTTCAAAGTGTGAAGGGGGGTCGTTTTCGGCGGCGCGCTACCAAGCACACAATTGTTGATGAAAAAATCTGTAAAAATTCATGGTTCATCTTTAGGATGTCCTTTCGAAGTACGAACAAGAATTTTTCGGATATTGTTATTTTTAATATGTTTTTTTTTTTTAAATATAAAGCAATGCGCGGAAAAAACACTTTTTTTTAAATTGTCGTTTGAACAATAGTAACGTGAATGAGATTTAAAAACTGGTTATTTAAAGGAAAAATGTTGCTCTTTAAGAAAAAAAATATGCCATTAATGTAAAATTGAACCAGATACCCTATTTAATTACGGGAACATGGGTATATTTTTACGAGGTAAAAGTGAGGTATTGAAGGGAAAAAAGCGCTCAACGTCAAAGATACATTTAGAATAATGGTTTTTTTATTAATGTTATTTGTAGAATGTTGGTCGACCAAAAAGATGACATAAGGTGAAAAAAAATTGTTTGTAAAAAAAGTTTAAAAGCATTGGGCTTAAAGGTTTTTGCGGTGCTCCTCGCACACCGCAAAAACCTTTGATTTTTTAATTGATCGGCCGGTCAATTAAAAAACCGGGAGGACGGTGTGCCAAATGGGATTGACGTGATATCCACCATCTCTGTTTAGATTGTCCGAATGTTTTCGGATTTCCAAGCCTTCTCGGTGTTTCCTAGAAAAATAGCTGTTTGATGGGGCCAGACTTTGGGCTTTACCGAACTGAGTGGCATGACCAGTCTGCATCCAATGCTCGGCCAGGGCTGATTGTCCAATGTGGCCATATTTGATACACCGTTGATGTTCTTTGAGCCGTGTACTGATCTTCCTCCCGGTTTCTCCTATGTACACTTTACCGCACGAGCAGGGTATCTTGTACACTCCTGGTGCACTTAATGGTGGTCTTTGGTCTTTTGCACTCGGAACCACTTGTGCTAGCTTCTTCTGAGGTTTGAAGATGACTCGCACGTTATGTTTCCCAAGGACCCTGCCTATGCGATCGGTTATGCCCTGAAGGTATGGAAGGGAAGTTATTGCTATTATTTGTCCTTCATTCTCCCCTTCAGGTTCTGTTACCGTTTTCGGATCGGCTATTTTTCTTCTTAGTTGTTTGATCGTTCTTTCGATGTTGCCTGGCTTGTAGTCATTATCTCCTAAAGCTTTGCGTAGGTGCTCTAGTTCATCCTCGAGAGAGTTCGGTTCGGAGATCGCTAGAGCTCTGTAGACCAGAGAGCTTATGACCGATTGTTTTTGGGAGGGGTGGTGATGGGACGTAGCGTGGAGATATCTATCCGTGTGCGTTGGTTTCCGGTAAACTTTGTGGCCCAAAGTGCCATCGTTTTTCCGTTGAACCAGTACATCCAGAAAAGGAATTTGATAGGAAACTTCTAGGAAACACCGAGAAGGCTTGGAAGTCCGAAAACATCCGGACAATCTAAACAGAGATGGTGGATATCACGTCAATCCCATTTGGCACACCGGCCTCCCGGTTTTTTAATTGACCGGCCGATCAATTAAAACATCTGATTGGCTGGTGCAGCGATCTGGAACGATGACTGCAACTATATAAGGAATGCCTGAGACACGGGAGCTTCAGTATCGGAGCTCTCAGCCCTGATGATGCAGACTGTAACGTTTGCGAAACGTCGGCACAACGCTGATTCTCAACACGGCCTCCATCCGGAGGCCACATACTCTTCAAAAAATTTTTTTTTTTAATTTTTAAAAATTAAAAAAAAAATCCACGTATTTCTCACAGCTTATTATGTTTAAATATGTATAAAAAACCGAAAAAAAATCCTCAAAAAAACTGACTTTTACTTACGTAAAGTGTGTAGGGGGGTCGAATTTGACCCTGCTCTGATTTGATCTCGTGCTCGTTCCTCGTAAAACTGACTGGTGCAGCTGGCCTTGTGCACACATACACCTACCTACCCCTACTTTTTTCTAGTACCACTCAAATGGCGCGCAAGTCGCCGGTGTGAGAGAAATTTGAACAAGTAATTTGGGCCCGGACACATTCGACCCCCCTTCACACTTTGAGGGTTAAAAAATCCGTAAAATTGCTTAATTTTGTCCCGTCTAAGTGTATATCCCGCCTTAATTTATCGACATGTCGACGGCAGCAAGCCGCAGACGAGCTAGCTCGAAGTAGCCTCAACTAACTAACCCTAAAACATTTGGTCGTATACGCGGAGAGTATACTATTCGAAAACTTACAAATACGATAATAAATTTGGCGAAACGTGTTTTTTTTTTTCTTCAAATTCCGGAATAGAAATAAAGGTTGAAGACAAATTCGCAGGCTCTTTCCGTGAAGAGCAAGTATAGAACTCTGCCATCACACACAAATATCATGGAAGATGGGAGACACGCGCACATGATGGCTGATTAAGTTTGGAGTTTGATGCGCGACTGCCTCGTCAAGTCTCACTCGAGAAAATTACGAAAAGAAGCTTACTCAATGAAAATATATTGAATGACACTTGAATTTGTCAATATGATTGGATTTTATGTAAAAAAATGTATATTTACGTGTCCTTCGTAGAATATCAATATTAAGCATTAAAATAGGAACAGTATAGATATAAAATTGTGGGACTATTGTACTGTGATAGGATAAAAAAAAAAGAATTTTTACTTTTTGCACTTTTCAACTCTATTCCATCATCCAATTGATATCCAACTGCTGGTAAAGTCGATTTTCACTTTGTCGACTCAGTGCAGCGCTTCAAAGCAGAAGCGCTCGGCGCGCGCGCTCTGGTACGGCTAGCCGCCGCGCGTCCCTGGCAGCCGTTGGGAACAGCTGTTTTGAATTTATACCTGAGTATGCACGTATACTTCTGTACATTTACTATACTGTACAGTAGCAGTCCCTCCTTTCACTGCGCAAGTAAAAGGACCCTCTACCGGTTAGTATTGTATAGTATAGTATAGTAAACGTTGGACGCGTTCTTCTCGAAACGACTTGTTTCACCTGGCGGCGTTGGTGGTTTCGGCAAAGCGGCTTAATCAATCAAGCTACAAAATTTACTGCACATTCAGCATATGTATGGCTATCGCCTGAACTAGGATTATTAAAAAAGTATTAATTTCATCTTATATCCTCGTCCGAATTATGACGCAAAAAACGCCTTTTTCGAACACTGTTACAAAAAACGACGTCTTTTTGTTATTTTGCAATATAAAATGATAATCCTAGTTCGGGCGATGGCGACACTCATACAGATTAAGAATATTTTTGAATCTTTTGTTTTCGATTATCTGGAGAGCACAATCATCAACGCCAGCAACATACTTTTTTCATGCCTTTACACGATTATAAATTGTTACATGAATATACATTAATATGCAATCAAAACAATTGTTTTCTATTCTGCAAAAGTGTACCTTTAAGCGAGAAAAAGATTTGTACCGAAACATGAAAAATTTTCAAAAAAACGAAATGGTTAAAAGTAGCTTATTTATTTAGCTTGAGAAAAAACATACGGTTATGCGGCATCAAATCTGCCGTTGCGCTGTGTTATTATCGAAAGTGCGAGCATTGGAAAATCGCTACAGTCGCGCATCGAGCTCGCGCATGTGCGCTCGCCGCTACACTCGCTTTATTTTCTTTTATTTGTCATTTTTATTAATTTCTACTTGTTGCGAATGGTGATTATCGCTATCGTTGATCAGTCCGTTAAGGGAGCTTTCCAGTGTGAAATTTTCAAAAAATCGATTTTTTTTTTGCTTTATCGAATAGTATACACTCTTCCGAATATTCCCTGAAATTTTCATGCCGAAATTCAGATTATTTCGGTTACTGTACAGCATTTCTTGGAAGAAGGCAACGGAGCGCTACAGCTACAGCGAAACTTTGAACGCGTTTTTCTCGAAACAGCATTTTTCAAAACGGTGTCCAACTTGGAGGGCAGAGTTTTAAAGCTATCGAGTTGAATTTTTTACACAATATTCTTAACGTCATTGTTTATCGTGCTATGGAAGCTTTTTTTTTTGACATCTTCCTATTTTTTTGTAAAAAAAACTGCCAAAAAAAATGCTAAAATCGATACTTTTTGTTCAAACCGGCGCCATTTTTGCAAAAAAAAAAAAAAAAGCCTCCATAGCACGAAAGCCAATTATATGCCGATCAATAATCTTTTTGTGTTTTTTGTTTCACATCAAAATTGTGACCCCCAACGTGGACACCACATCCAAGTGCATTTTCTGCAACAATTGTTTCATCATTTTTATAGATATTAATTAATAAATAAATCGATCTTTAAAAAATTGTTTTGTATTCTACAATACCCAATTAATATACAAAAAAAAAACCAGACCGATTAGATTATTTTTTCTTTAAAAAAAAAAATCGCGAAAAACAGCGATTTTTCGGGCTGTCACACTGGAAAGCTTCCTTAAATGTACACATGTGTTCCGGTGAATTTCGATTTGTTTCGTTGGAGGGGGCGCCGAGCTGGGAGTGCGGGCTGGAACCCGTTCAAGACTCTCTCGGTCAATGTTACCGCGAGAAGCTCCGTCTCCCGGCTGTACCGCGATGCAAGAAACTCGTCTTCCTCCGTCTCCTCGCGAAGGAGTCGCGCATCGCGTAGAGGGGGAAAGAAAGAGCTACGGTATGTAGAAGCAACGCGATAGCGGTGAATCGTCGAGTAGGCTTCGTACGTACACGTCAAGACCCCTCGAGTATAACCTTGACAGTCTTTCGTCGCTCTTGAACGTCGCACCGCTACTTCGGAAAAATTCCTCTACAAATCGAGTCATGACTTGTCCCTGGAGTTGGTTCACCCTAGCGATACTCTATATTCTTTTCGATGTTCATTACTTCTTGAGAATAGCCTTCACGATTGGCTGGGGACGACTCTTTCAAAAAAAAAAAAAGCTCTTCGAGGAGACTTCGATCTACGGTAGGTACACCCAACATTTATTTCTTCCTTTCCACCGTTGCTTTTTTTCTTACTTTTATGAACATTTGTGGTTGCGAATTATTCCTTAATTCTAATATGATTTTGCCGTAAGCATGGATCCACGTATTTCCGTACACTCGAGCCGTTTTCATTGTTGCGTATGTTTCATTCGAATATGTACATATTTGCGCAGACTCAATTATGACTACGTCATGACGTTGAAGTTTGCGTCATTTAAATGCAACGTTTTTTTTTCGCTTCATTTGCCATTTCTTTATTTCGATCTCTATCCAAAGCCTTCTCGTGCGAATTGTGGCTTTGAATCGCTAATAAATATACGCGAAAACGTTTGAGTGATTTTTTGCGGCATGAATCGGCTAAAAAAAATCGAGTGATTAATGAAAATTAATTGTCGTTGCATTCCAACTATGCAATGCTTAATACGTTGTCTTTATAGATACAGGGTGTTCTGTTACACGGAGAAAACAGGGGCCTCGAAGCTTAGAATTAATACTATGCTTCTAAAAAAATATCATTAAATATCAAAAAGTATTGAATGGAAGATTAAAAATTGTAATTATGGTATAGTAATAATGAAGAAATTTCAATTTTAACATACGATGTGGCACGTAAACTGATACAAATAATACATTTTATTCGGCATATTGTGATTTTTTGTAGTATTCAAAAAACATTTTGCCCACGTGATTGGAACAATTAGTTTTCAGTATTCTACAAAAAGTACGGCATAGTCACATGTTACTAATAACTTCGTAATATTTTTCGCTATACGCCGAAGATTTATGCTATGCGTATAGTGAAATCTATACATACACGAAGATTTATGCTATACGTATAGCAAAATCCATATGAAAATATAGCGTGTAATAAAGGTTGGTATTTTACAAAGCACGCATTATTTTTACTATACAGCATAAAGTACTCGCGCCTATGCGAGAAAAGTTTCGAATGTAATATGCACGCATCATTTTTACTATACGGTGTGAGAATCATTTTTACACTTCTATAACAAGTCTTAGAATTCCGAACTGGCAGTAAACTGCTATACTTTTCTAGCACTGAATATTCGAATTCTGGCAACCAGTGTTAGAATTTGAGGCTGCATTTTTCTCCGTTTATGAATGGGTAATCGTGCAACTGTCGATAGGTCAGATAATGTCCGACTGTATGCTAGAATTTCAGTTTCGTAAAAGTCCCGGGGTTTCCGAGATAAAAATCATCTGCTTTTTTTTCGCATGCCATTCCTACAAGTGATAACTCCTTTTGACCCTGTTTTTTCAAAAAATACTCTTGGCCATTTGTTTCATGGGAAAAATTCTTCTCTTCAACCGTAAATGTTAAGGAAACTTAAGGATGTTGAGTCCCAAATCGCAAATGATGATAAAATTATGAAAATTTGGTATGTTTTTGTATGAAGTATTTCAGAGGTTGTGTACAAATTTCATGACGATTAAGAAGCTATTTATTGAACAATTAACATTAACATGTTTCATAGGGACTCAACATCCTTAATGGAAAAAGATCTTGTGCCGAATTTTCATACAAACCAATTCGATCATTTGACTTGATCTGTTCGACCAATTCGATCATTTGACTCATTTGGTAGCCTGCGGTGTAAACAAATGTACTACGCACATTGTGCCAATTACATTGAAAAGTTTCGTGGTTAATGTCGATTTGTATCGTTTTTAGAAATGGCATGTTAAAAACCAAAAGCAGATAATTTTCTTCGAAAAATAACATAAAGCCGAAATTCTCGAGAAACCGTGGGACTTTCACCAAACTGAAATTCCAGCATATAGTAGAACGTGATCTGACTCGTCGACAGTTGCAGAATCATCCATTCACGACAGGACACCCTCTATATTAAGCTACATTTATATGTAGGAAAAAGTGGAGTGTGACTTTCTCGAAAATGATTGAAGGCGAATATTTTAAGGAAGCTTTCCAGTGTGACAGCCCGAAAAATCGCTGTTTTTCGCGATTTTTTTTTTTAAAGAAAAAATAATCTAATCGGTCTGGTTTTTTTTTGTATATTAATTGGGTATTGAAGAATACAAAACAAGTTTTTAAAGATCGATTTATTTATTAATTAATATCTATAAAAATGATGAAACAATTGTTGCAGAAAATGCACTTGGATGTGGTGTCCACGTTGGGGGTCACAATTTTGATCTGAAACAAAAAACACAAAAAGATTATTGATCGGTATATAATTGGCTTTCGTGCTATGGAGGCTTTTTTTTTTTTTTTTGCAAAAATGGCGCCGGTTTGAACAAAAAGTATTGATTTTAGCATTTTTTTTGGCAGTTTTTTTTTACAAAAAAATAGGAAGATGTCAAAAAAAAAAAAAAGCTTCCATAGCACGATAAACAATGACGTTAAGAATATTGTGTAAAAAATTCAACTCGATAGCTTTAAAACTCTGCCCTCCAAGTTGGACACCGTTTTGAAAAATGCTGTTTCGAGAAAAACGCGTTCAAAGTTTCGCTGTAGCTGTAGCGCTCCGTTGCCTTCTTCCAAGAAATGCTGTACAGTAACCGAAATAATCTGAATTTCGGCATGAAAATTTCAGGGAATATTCGGAAGAGTGTATACTATTCGATAAAGCAAAAAAAAAATCGATTTTTTGAAAATTTCACACTGGAAAGCTCCCTTAAAGACACTTGGTACGGATTTCAAACGTCCCGTGCGGATGCTTTTTTCACGATTTCCGTCTATGTCACCCATCGTCGAATACGGTAATCGTAACTGTTCATTCTCCTGCCAAACCACTTTACGGCGAATAGATTAATCGACATTAATCACTTCGCACGCACGTCCATTCACGGATGAAACGTCAGCATTCCATCAGCGCTTAACAAACGTTACTGTTCGACGCTTTTTCACAAGCCTTTATTTAAATTGACTGGTTGTGAGGTACAATAAGGAAAATCGATATTTCACCCACTTCCCGACTACTTAGAGCCCTGCAATTTTGCAAACATGCATTCAAGAGGCGACAGTGCGTGATTCAACTTTATAAAAAAAATATCTGTGCGAAAATATCTCTAATCGACCTATATAACAGTTATTGACACCTTTAACACTAACTTCACAATACAGGATTAATCCCTCTTTGCCAAAATTTCAGAGCTCCAGGTCAATCAATTACAGACTAAAAAGTAGAAAATCTTTTATATGTAAAATAATATTTTTGGAAAACAAACTTTTATTCGACGTACTAAAAAGTAGCTAATAAATTTTCACCAAGTCACCTATATGTGACTATAAATAGACGCTTGGGGCGCTCCAAATTTATACATATAATCTTTAATTTACATAAATCCGTTAACATATCAACTTATTTAATTTACTGTGAAACAACCTTAGATTTCTTAATTCCGGAAACTAAGTATAAACGTGCGATAATAATTTCTCTAATTACCATTGTGCCGAATTAAATACAGTCAATGATATTGAATTGATCAAAGTTATTGAACACTTAAGGGAGACTTTGTCCTTGGAGTGCCATATTTCAGGTGTTTACATTTTATTTTTTTTAAAGGAACCGAGTAAAGCTTTTTGAGTGCGGTTTTTTTTCTTTTATTCATGATATACAAGAACGTTAAAAAAATTTTTTTTTGAAAAAAAAAACCAAAATGGCGGCCGTTGCAGCTCCGCGAAAACAGGTCCTCAAATCGCGGGAGGTAAACGGCTGACATCACTGCCCCCTCTTTGTTGATCTGAAACACAAATTCAAAACATATTATCAATCTGTGACCCTTTGGTCATGGAATGACGGATGGGTTTTTCGTTTAGTACAAATATCGGAAAAATGCGGCAATTTAAAAAAAAATCGAATGTTCGCGTTTTTTTTCGCCTAAAATGATAAATAATAAATGCAAAAATGTATCTATCGAAAAAACGATCCGTCATTCCGTGAAGACATATTTTCTGAGTATGCTCTCCAAATTTCAGGTCGATATGCTAATTACAGCGGTCAGGAGAATGTCAGCCATTTTTAAAAACGTGTTTTCGAGAAAAACGCGTTTAACGTTTTGTAATGTGTTTACACAAATGTGTTTATAATTACCGCTAGTCGGCAATGCCTGGTCCATAGAGGCATCCCTCCTCTTCTTCTAGCTGCTCATGTTAACAATGAGACAAAGTCTCCGTTAACAATTCGAGCGCCCCAAGCTTTTCATTACAGTTACGTGTAGATGACTTGGTAAAAAAAAAATGATTATCCACTTTTTAGTACACTGAACAAAAGCTTGTTTTAAAAAAAATATTTTTTACATATAAATTAATAATTCTCACTAAGGAAATTCCAATTGACCGACAAACTCTTTTTCCTTTCCCTTTTTCCATTATTCGTAAACTCTCCTACAACCGCCGCTCAATATGCTCAGACCTTTCCGCACGCCTGTCGTTATGATCAACATAAATTTCAATACTCGCCGAAGCTTAAGAGATTTTTCAATGTCAGTGAATCGACAGAGGCACACCGGGTCAAAATACTTTTTCCACTCGTGACTTATTTTACATAAGTAATTAATGATGATTCTCGTTCGCGCAAGAGCGCGCTAAAACATTGTCTTCCGTGTCGTTTCATTTGAGTATCCGACGTGCGGGAAATGTTATTGCGTTGAAAGAGAAGAACGAAAAATTTGCGTTATTTTAGGTCTGTGCACGACTCAGGACGTCGATCTGTTTCTCAAACATATGAACAACGCGAGATACCTTAGAGAGCTCGACTTTGCGCGATTCCATTACTACGACAGAACTGGCATTTACGCCGAGATCAGCAAACGCGGCGGCGGCGCGGTCCAAGGTGCATCCTCGATTCGTTACAGACGTGCCTTGTCAATTTTTACGCCGTACAAAGTCACGACAAAGGTACACGCGCATTCTTCAACGAGCTACATCCATCGGCGTAGCCAGGCGGGGGAGGGGTGTGCACTCCCCCCCCCCCCCGTTAAAATCGATCCAAAATAAATAAATTAAAATTTACCAATTCATTGTATTTAAGTTTGACCCAAGCAAGCATGAGGAAATAGTTTAATGAAACTTGAACTATTTCCTTCGCCATAATTTCGTAATTTGTATAACGAGTAGTTACAAGGAATAAAAAAAAATATCAATTTTATCAAATTTCCATATATTTGGTCTTAAAAAAATTATATTATCCAGTTCAACATAACTATTCAATAGAAGGATCGAGTTGAGAATTTCCTTTGTTTCTTCAAGTCGGTTAAAAATGTTGTTTTTCTTTCACAAAAATCAGTCATTGCGATTTTTACGTATATAATTTTCCCGTATCGTTTGTAACGTTTACAAAGATTAATATCTCTCTAACTCAGAAAATATATGTTCGATGAAAAGAAAATATTCATTATTTGACCCTAATCTGGCTAATTTGCAAAACCTGGAATTTCTGCAAAACCTGTATGGAATACCTGGAAAAGTCATGTTCACCGATTTTGAAAACAGTCTTTCGAGAAAAACGTGTTTAAAGTTTGAAGTATGGCACTGCTACTGCTCGTCAGGCCAACTATCAGAAGCTGTAGCTCATTTAGTTTTAGGCATATTTCAATTAAATTTTTCGGGTATATAGCTAAAAGGTGATACTATCGAACAAAAATATTTTTGGCAAATGCTTTTCTTTACTAACTTAGGTAGATGTAGCCCGTTAAAAATATAATTGTGAACAAAACCAGTTTTCTTGCCCCCCCCCCTCTATCCAAGAAAAAGATTCTGGCTACGCCAATGGTCACGACGTATCTCAAAAGAGCTTCGATAAACGCCTCCGTTAATTCCTCTTATTTGTTCATTCTTTTTAACATATTTCACACAACACGTTCGTCGAGTGATAGTTATATATACATACATATAAAATTATCGCGCGAAGCAAAGTTCAATATTCATCATTTTTTCCCAATAATAACAATAGTCCTTTTGGCGAAAGGTTTTTTTTTGTTAACGGAGTGATTTTTCATCGAAATTTCAGCTGATTTACTGGGACGAGAAAAACTTTTATCTGGAACATCAATTCTTGAGCACATCGGACAATTTTGTTCGCGCCGTAATCCTAAGCAAGCAGAGTGTAACCGGTCTCAAGGTTCCGGTCCCCGAAATAATCGAGGCTGTCGAGCCGGGCGCGAAGCGTCCCGCCGTTACGAACGAGCTCAAGCTCTGGCTCGATTCGATGGAGGAATCTTCCCAGAGGCTCAAAAAAACCAACTAATCGCGACTACTCCGACCAACGAGTCACCGGCTTTCTTTGTTTCGTCTTGTTGCAAAATTTATCCAAAGGCTCAAATATTTTGACAACGTATATTTCTTCATTCATCAATTGTCATTATTCATCCTCGGCAACATCATCATCATGACTTTTCGGACGGATTGTTTTGTACCTTTGGTCCTCTATCTTCAATCGCATTAAAGCCTCCAAAGTATGTACATATATGTGTGTAACAATTATTATTCCCGCCAGGCGCACGAAGATTCGAAAAAATCATTTCACAGGCATAGTGCCGGTTGCTCCGTAATTTCTAGTGGGAACACCCATTTTCAAAGTCATTGTTTTGGGAATAAAATTTAGAGTTTGGGTCAATGAAATATGCTTGTGAAATATTTCGTTAAGGGGCAAGTCCGCCTTGAAAGTTTCAAAAAATCGATTTTTTTTACTGTTTTCGAAAGTTACCGTTTCGAGTTCAGAAATATTGGATTTTGTACGGTGCAGGAATTGCCGATTGAGTTTAGGTAAGAGTTTTTCGTACAGGGAGTCCAATAGGAAGTTGCTGAAACTAATCGACTGTCATTTTAAAACACGTGCACAGACTCAGAAAAGCCAAATTGCTTTAAATAGAGGAAACTCTGCAGTTTTTAACGCACATCAATAAAACCCAGTCAAATATTTTTTATGTCAATTTATTACATCTTATAAAAATAACGAAAAAGTACAGTGATTAATGATAGATATTTTCGAAGTGCGAAGCGTTAGATTGTGCACAAAAATCAATTCTCTTTTGAAAAGTGTGAAAAACTGTGTCCAACATATCGTTCGTAATGCCGCGAACCACTTCCTGGATGGCCGCGATCAGTTCTTCTACTGTGCTGGGGTTTTTAGCGTAACAATGATCTTTAATGTAACCCCACAAGAAAAAATCACAAGGGTTGAGGTCCGGTGAGTACGGAGGCCATTCTAGTCCGCCTTGAGAAAATTTAGGGTACCCCAGACCGATTACTCGAGTCCCATATACGCGATGAATAGCTTCAAACACCTCATGAGTCCGGTGCGGCGTCGCTCCATCTTGCATGAAGTAAACATTTTTAACCAGTCCCCTCTTTTTTGCACAAGGGAAGAATTTCGTTTCCAAAAGCTGCTTGTAACTCTCTGCTGTCACCGTAGATTCCAAGAATTGCAAATAAATTCCTTTTACTGAAATCGCTGCCCATGCCGTTACTTTCTGTGGATGAAGGATATCCCAACTTCCCTAGCGATATGTTGGGATTTTCCGTTCCCCAAAACCGGTAATATTTCTTGTTTACGTACCCATTCATTCAAAAATGTGCTTCATCGGAATAAATAATCAATTTCTCATTAAGTTCTTCGGCTTCAAACATTCCCGTAATAGTGTTACAAAATTCGATGCGTTTCGTCATGGCATGTTCAGTTAACAATTGATGAGTGCTTATTTTATACGGATGAAAGTTTAAAAAATATTTCAAAATTTTGTGTAATGATGATTTGGTTATTTTTAATGCTTGAGCAGCTTTCCGAATCGAATAATTTGTATTGCGTTTGAAATAATTCTCAACTTCATTGATATTCTCTGGTGTAGTCACCGTAACAGATGGACCTAGCAACTTGTGTCTACGGTCCTGGAGTGTACCATACTTCACGAAGTTATCGATTATCCTACAAAAATTAACGTAAAATTACTTCAATGCAGTTTAATTGAATTGAAACACAAGTTGCGTGATAGATGAATATGAATAAATATTAAATTCGTACCGTTTCAGAGTGTTTTCGCTGGCAACTCTATGAGTTCGGAACTTAGTACTAAACCCTCTATACGCATTACTATAAATTTTTCCCCTCCAGAAGACGCACTCAATAAGATATACTTTTTCTTCCGTGGTGAGCTCACTCATTTTGACGCGCGCCTACTTGCTTCAACCACGGCTGGAATAAAAATGCGGGGCCTCAGGTATGCGCCTTGGAAAAAGGGACCCCTATTGAATTCATGGAGGTAAGAGACACTTATTTCGTTTTAGCAACTTCCTATTGGAAACCCTGTAGTATAAACTTCAAACACGTTTTTCTCGAAACAACGTTTTTAAAATCTAGCTCCATCGTATCTCTAAAACTAATAAACCGATTCTCTTGAAATTTCAACCACATATTGTAAACATGATTCGCAACAAGATGACCCTCGATGGTTTTAAAACTTTTATTTTTACTGTTCTTTTGCGAAAAACTAAGAAAAACGCGTTTTTTTTACTTTTTTCGATTTTCATCTGCCATTTTTTTATTTTTTGATAAAACTTTATATCCGAGGGTCATTTTCTAGCTGGTGTCATACTGAATCTAATGGAGTTTGATTTTTTGTTTCAGACGAGCCGTTGCCGAGTTGTGATGGAGCTACCTAGCCCACCTATTTTTTAGGCGTTCCGTTAAACTATAGTTTTTGTACTTAAAAATGAATAAAAATGAATTAAAATTTTTGTAAAATGTATTTCAAACTTTATTTATCAAGCGCAATATCTTTTACAAAATCCTCCAAAAAAAAATCGCGAAAATAGCCTTTCTTCGTGGCTCCAAGGTGGACTGGCCCCTTAACGAACACGTAGAGTTGTATCGACGAGAATTAATACGGCTAAGTTCCAAGTAAAACAGACCACGTATTTCTTTAACCATACAAACTTTGCAGGCGCCTTTTCCCCTTACGGATTGAATTTAAAAAACGACTGGAATTTCATTAATTGTGTCTAGGAGCAGTTATACAAAGTTTTGAATATATTTGGCCCGATTTTCATTATTTCCCGTGCAAACTTTGACACCCCCTTTCGTTTAAGGGTTGAATTTCGAAAGTCGCTAATTTTAGCGACTTTCGATAACATTTTTCGATAATTAATTTTAGCGACTAATTCGCTAACTAATTTTAGCGACTTTCGATAACATTTTAGTGATGTTCTTCGACGAAATCAATAGAATACGTAAATACGTATTACGAATTAACATTAATACCAAGTTTCAAGTAAATCTTCTGACCCGATTTATTTATTTTCCATACGAATTTTGGCACCCCTTTCTCCCTTAGGAGTTGAGTTCCGAAAAATTAATTAATTATGTCAAAAACCACGAATATCATATTTCAATTATTCCGACCAGACTTTTAAAAATATCCAGTCAAACTTTGCCACTCCTATTCTCCCCTTAAGGGTTGATGTTTGAAACAACCTTTCTTAAATCGTGTCTATAGAATGAAATCAACATGCTCTCCAAATGTCACATTTCTATATTTAGCGGTTTATCCTGTCTGGTGATGAGTCAGTCAGTCAGTACGATTTTGCCTGTTATATATATATACATAGATTCATCTGCATTGAAATTTCGACAGATTAATTTTGCGTAAAAAATGTTTGTCCCCTATAATAAGAACACATATGGCAACACCGCATCGTTCTACGTATCCATGACGTGAGTTTGCGCGGTATATTTAAAATAATACTGCAACACACATTTTTGTTTGGAAGTAATTTTCAATCGAACAAAGTTTCTAATTAGTCATGAATAAACCAACACTCTTATTTGGTAATAAAGATAACATAAACAGTATAAAATATTAATTTTAATAATGCAAATATTTTTTTATGACATTTTTAACTTTAGATTTTCACTTTCGGGACTGCACGGATGTTCCCTGGTAAACTTTATTTAGTGTTGGCTATATTTACGGGTGGGAACGTACGCGCGACGCTTTCCCATTTGAGTTTGTTTGGGTCGTCTATTCCGACTGTCGCGTGCATAAATTTTACAAAATATAGGTTTTTGGTTGATAAATGAGGGTGCCGCTATCGTGCATGTTTGTGTTGGTAGTTTCGTGGAAAAAGAATTTTTCAAAGTGGAAGTCCAAGACGTAACAGTTGAGACATGTTTCTCTAAATTGAATTCCCAAAAAATCACTTTGCAAATGGATGCTCAGACTAGAGTACGCCCTTAGAGGGTTCAACAGATGGCGTCAACTGTACGAGTTTCGTGGCCACCAAGAGGCGCAGTCCAAAAAATGCTCAGGGGTACAATAATTAACTGTTCGTTCATTAGTAAAGAGAAGCGATGAACAAGATTGGGGGAGACGAGTTGACGCGTACTCACGAGCCAATAGTTCGGACGGAAGTGTTGCGGAGAAGCGCCGCTACGTTAGGCAGGGTTCTCTGCGAAACGGAGAGAGAAAACTTCTCTAGCGAGTTTCGCTCTTACGTTCCACGGTGCTGTGTCGGTATGGACGTTCCCGCTCTTATCGACGTTCGCCACAGTTTTACATTTCTACAACGCGACGAAGGGATCGGCGAGACCGGCGGTTGGCAAAAATGTCCCGTACCGCGCAGTACGCGTTTATCAAGTCCGTGGAATCGTCAAACAACACTTGCCATTAAATTTAAATCGCTGAACGTGGCGCGAGCTCGTCGTCTGCTTTTTCGCTCTTTCTCCCTTCATCTCTGCATAAGCTTTTTGCCGCCTCTCTCTCGCTTTTTCTCTCTCTATCTATCTTCTCGAGTAGCTTACACTCCCGCCTGTAACAGCGAATCGCCGAGTGTCGAAGCTCACGCGCGTTCGTTCAGTCGCGATTCGTGAGTCTCCTGGTGAGACTCGCCGATCTTTCGAACGGGCTTTTTCGTTGTTTTTTTAATCCGCGGCCACCCTGGCCGTTTTCGGAACCTCCAGTATTTTCTCACTCAACGGTAAGTAGAAAAACAAACAGCATAACTCATCACATCTACGACGATATTATATTCGAGTAAGATATATAATCTTTGCTACTTTTGTTCTATACTTGCATGGTTAATTTATATATATATTTTTTTTCATTAAATTTCTATGTTCCAATACATATTATAGAATGATAATCATGATAACAATGTGCCCTTGCTCTTACACTTGCTATTGTTGCCATGTCGTCATAGGTATTTTAACTTTTTACGACGCTGAAAAACCAGGAAAAAGAACGAATATTCGTGATTCGAGTGTGACGTCCGGCGGGCAAGTTCATATTGGATTTTTGTCTTCTTATCTGAACGTGCCTCGCGCGAGCTCGGTATTGCGCTTCTGTCGCGCACGTTTTGTGTGTAAACACAAGCGTTCTTGTGTACCTTCATACTAGCAAAGGAGTGCACACATTGAGAAACAATTTTTCGTTCGACGTGTCAACACACACACACACACAAAATCGCGAACTGAAACAATGTTACATCTGTCATTTTTTCGCGTCCAAATAATTTTCGAATTTATTGATACCGGATGGGCATCGAGCCTTTCTCATAGAAAACAAAAATCATCATGCACAACTCTTTCCCCTATGTAACGAAATAAATGAGTAAAGCAAATGAATAAGAAACGAAGAATCTTCATGGGCGCTCGTCAATTGAGACTGGGTGCGATTTCGGCATAAACGGGTAAGCGCTCGAGGCCACTTGCGAATTAATTGAACGAAGCAATCGAATTTCCTTCCGAAGTTTTCCCATCGCCTGCCGTGGAAATTCCAACCGGGAAATTCTTTCGAGTTGTACTTTTTTTGCAATTGAATCCGCGATTACGTGGCTCGATGCCTGACCCACATTACTCGAAAGAAATATCTCTATACCTACCGTCCTCCGTATCGCTCATATTACATGTACGGAGCTAGCATATAGCCTCGTTGAAAATCTAATCTCTTTCCCTCTTTGACCCATTGGGGTTACCATTTTTACAGAATCAGAGTATTTTCCTATTTTTTACATTCCACCTTGTCAGAGTTGTCGATTATACGACTCAACAAAAGGCACGTTTTCGCCAATTAACAATCTGTTTTTTTTTTTTTTTTTTCGTTATCGGCATATTTTTTTTAAATACGATTCCGTATGTATATTTTTCGAGGCACATTTGATAATCGGTACCATTTGACGAATCGACTAGCTGGTGCAGAACTGTCGCACTTGAACTGTGCATGAGAGAGAGAGAGGGCGAGAGAGAGAGAGAGACAGAGAGAGAGAGAGAGAGAGAGAGAGAGAGAGAGCAAACGTCTGAGGGAGACAGAAGTGAGGCGTAACGTGTGGGGATCATAGATGATTGCAAATTGGCTGGAATTGGCAGGAAGTTGAGGGGGGGCCGAAGTACGGTCATCATCGAGCTCCTACATGCTGAATTCTCACATACCCACACCCCCCCCTCCATACACACTTTTTGCATATATAGTTGGGATTCTCGCCAGTGGCCTTCTTTCGTCAGTCTCACCTCTTCCCTCTCTCATTCTCGCTTTTGTCACCTACGTTTATACGAATTCCTCCATATCGACGACTAAGAGACGAAGAGACGTTTACCTCATCACTATTTGCGTAGCAATATTTCTGCTACGCGAATACAAGTGCGGCTCTGTGTTTTTTTTTTTAAATTCATCCAATCGGTATATTTTACATCATCTGCATACGGCCTTGCGCGCCGATTCTCTCGTCTCCTCTATTGGTATTAGGAAACTGATTATACGTATACGTGAGTGTGCGTGTGAAGCGAGCGGAGATCTGGCGCGCACTGCTCGCCCTGGTTCGACGCATGGGAAATGTCAACGATCGCTACCGTTATACATATGAATATATATAGATGTACCCATGTATCGCAAGTTCCTCGATACGTAGTAAAATTTGTCAAGCGTATACACAAAGGTACGAGACAGAAGCCAGTGTGACCGAGATTTGTATTCCAGTAGCTGAGGTTGGATCTTCATTGGGCGGGGAGGTCTCTTTGGACAGCCGAAAATTAGCTAATTTGCTCGATTTTTTTTGTGCCGAAACCATTTGTACCAAATACATAAGCGAAATTTTCGATACGCATTGTTACGTTTTATGATTTTCCGAAAGAAATTGTTTTCTTTTAATATTTGAAAATGTTGGCTGTACGTCACTTGCTTCAGAGACGGTTGGCACCTGAATTTTTCGACGCCGTACAACCTAGCCTCTGGTACATTGGTCTGAAACATCAGAGCCAAGAAGTTTTAAATTTCTAGGACCCACAGGCTCTATGTGAACCTAAAAAATTCAAAGAAAAGTAAAAACTCGATAAATCTTCTATTTTTTCATGACATTTTTAATATCGTATTTGTTGATCAAAAAGTTGTTTTTAAAAATAATTATAGAGATACTTTAGGTTGGCGTGGGGGTTAATTGTGTTAGTTAAAAGTATGCGAAATTTCAGAATGATCAATTCAATAGTTTTTGAGTTATCTTGTACGAAGATCGGGAAAAAGTGGTTCTGAGGGAAACGGTTTCAACCTCTCAAGCCGAGCGGAAGTCAGCAGCGTTTACAGGCTAGAACTTCGGGAGGATTGCAAATTTTGCTCTAAAACTGTAGGACGATATTCGACACATGTCGGACGATCATTTTATGGGAAAAAAACCTATTTTTTTGGAGGTTATAAAGCGATGCCACCCTTATCGATTTCGTTAATTAAACCGTTAGATGACACTTTCGTCCACGAAAGGGAGCTGAAAAAAATGAACAATAAATGGAGATTTTTTAATTCTCTAACCATGTTTCCTCTCGCCACGGTTCATTATTATTATTTCCCATTCGAATACGCTCAATGGGTTTCACAATTCTTAAAGAGCATTCCCGTCACACCGAACACTCTCCCATATCGATCATTAAAAAAAAAGGAGGGATGCGCGTGCAGACATTTGTTGGGAGTCCCCAGATTTTACTAAATCCCTATGGATTTGATAGGGACATCGCAAGTAGGGAGTCCACATTGGGATCCAATTGGATTCCGCACTGTTCTCCGATGAGAGCAGTTTGAGAATTTTTACCGCGTTCGAAACGAAAACATGTGAAAAGTCACGAGAAAAAGCTCGGCGTGTTGAAACATAACCTCCCTGTGTCGTGAGCGTGTACATGCGTGGTGAAATGATGCCAAAGTGCAGTAAAATAAATAACAATCGATAATTACAGTCGCTTTTCAGAGATGGGATTCAAATCGATTTTGAAAATATACTTTTTTTAAATAAGATTTATACTTGTTTGAGGTTGTTACAGCGTTAGCCACAATCCAAGATTTAGAAATAATACAAATAGGTGTTATCGTCTAGACTATACTGAGTGTTTACGAATTTTTTGAAAAATTTTCACCACGCAACACCAGAGACAAAACATAGTCTGTACGTATTTTTACGTGCGGGTAGATTGGCGAGACTATAAACCATATTTAACAACAAATTAACGCAAATTAAAATGATTAACGTTTGGAAAAGAAGGAACCCATCTTGCCCAACGCAAACCATATATATTCATTACTGAACCATCGAGATTTGATAAAAGATCACGAATCGTGACTGGCGAATGATGAGCATTGCTGTCAACCTCAATGTCCGCGAAGTGGCCGTATTCCGGCGACAGTGAACATTATTAATGGTAATAATGAATAATCTCGCGATATAAATAAAAATAGGCATAATTATAAATGACTTTTATACATCTCAGAATTTCATGAGTTGTATAATAAAAGTTGACGCCGTTTTTTTTCTTCATAATAATCATCGAAAATGTCATGCCATATCAACTTGGTAGTGACACAAAAGTTTTCCTTATTGACGTAATAAAAATATAAAAATGCACAATTATGCTCTTTGATTATATATTATATAAAAAATAATGCATCTCTTTGATCTACCAAGGAACCTCAAAACAACATTCGTAATTCGTCATTCGATTCAACTGGATCTCTTCAACCTCCTCAAGCGCTACTCATTGTATATTTAAATATTTTGCATCGACGATTCAACGAACAGAATCCTATGGGACCCATCAAGAATCGTATTGGATTGCCTTCGACATTGTGACAACCCTTAAGGATTCAAATTCGATTCTTACGTGGGTTTCCAATGTGGAATTCCATGCGATGATCCATTAGGTCCTTTCGAGGAAGTAGTGACAAGTTTAGGAATCCAATGCGATCTCTAGTACAATTTCTGCACGGGTGGTAAGTTTGGCACGAGATGAGTGTTCACGATCGAAGGATCTCCTGTCTCGTGTCGCGTATTCGGTTGTCTCTGAGCGATACAAACACGTCGGTGAACGTGTGTACGGCGTAGGTGGGAATGAGGCCCCGCGCAGGAGAGTGGCTTGGTCAAACCGAGAGAGAAAGAGAGAGAGAGAGAGAGAGAGAGAGAGAGCGCCGCGGTCGAATATATATGCCGGCTTTCCGACGGTTCTCTCTCTCTCTCAACGATGTCCCGTTACGAGACCTGGAAGGCCTCTCTCGTTTCTATCTCCCTTTCGCTCGTGCACCCCCTACCTCGCTCTCACGCTCTTCCTTGGCTATTAGGTCCTCGCATTGGCGATCGAGCGTACAATAGTAGTAACACAGACTGCACGGACGATCGGTCAGCCGCAGTTGTCTCTCGGTTATTCTCAAGCTCATCGCTTTTACGGTACCGCGCGACTGTACGAACCGCACAGCCTTTTCACATTTTCATACAATATCTACGTGATGAATTATTATTATTATGAAATTACACACTCGCAGTCTCGTAGATTCTTATTTGCAGTACTCCACCGGTGGCAGGATTACGTTCTTATTTTTCGACCCCTTTTCACCCCCCCCCCCGCCTCGCCACCCTCTAACCCTCATTCTGGTCGTCTGTCCGGTATGCGATTTCCCGCTCGATTTTGTTCTTACCGGTTAGAAGTGCGTCGTACAGCCCCCGCGTGGCTGAGATCGCGTGCGTACGCGCTTATAGATATACGTGCATATGGTCGTGTGGTTTGACAGTGTAGGCGCCCGATATGGAGAGATTCCCTCGTGGTACTGTCCCGTGATGAGCCTCATCCGCCGCCCGTTATAGTTACGCGACGACGTTGCGCGCAGCGGACGAGGGCTTTCTCGTGTTTGCCCTCGCGATGCGCCGATTTTTTCACTATATATCGGAGGCTTCCCCTCCCTATCGCGGTACGTCATCTTTGGGTCAAATATACGCGTCGGTCGATACAATTATTTGGCCAATTTTACCTTCAACAAGTGTTGCAATGAGCATACTGTTCGGTTGTTCACTCGTGTTCGCTTTATTCGTTGTTCATCGGCACTGGCCGATACATCCGTTGTTTACAATCATTTGGCCAATTTCATCTTCAACAATTGTTGCAATGAGCATACACGGAGAAAACAGGGGGCCTCGAAGTTTAGAATTAAGGAAGCTTTCCAGTGTGACAGCCCGAAAAATCGCTGTTTTTCGCGATTTTTTTTTTTAAAGAAAAAATAATCTAATCGGTCTGGTTTTTTTTTGTATATTAATTGGGTATTGAAGAATACAAAACAATTTTTTAAAGATCGATTTATTTATTAATTAATATCTATAAAAATGATGAAACAATTGTTGCAGAAAATGCACTTGGATGTGGTGTCCACGTTGGGGGTCACAATTTTGATCTGACACAAAAAACACAAAAAGATTATTGATCGGTATATAATTGGCTTTCGTGCTATGGAGGCTTTTTTTTTTTTTTTTGCAAAAATAGCGCCGGTTTGAACAAAAAGTATCGATTTTAGCATTTTTTTTGGCAGTTTTTTTTACAAAAAAATAGGAAGATGTCAAAAAAAAAAAAAAGCTTCCATAGCACGATAAACAATGACGTTAAGAATATTGTGTAAAAAATTCAACTCGATAGCTTTAAAACTCTGCCCTCCAAGTTGGACACCGTTTTGAAAAATGCTGTTTCGAGAAAAACGCGTTCAAAGTTTCGCTGTAGCTGTAGCGCTCCGTTGCCTTCTTCCAAGAAATGCTGTACAGTAACCGAAATAATCTGAATTTCGGCATGAAAATTTCAGGGAATATTCGGAAAAGTGTATACTATTCGATAAAGCAAAAAAAAAAAATCGATTTTTTGAAAATTTCACACTGGAAAGCTCCCTTAAAACTATGCTTCTAAAAAAAATATCATCGAATATCAAAAAGTAAAGAGTAGAGTATAAAAATAGTATAGAGTAGTATAGTATAGAGTATAGAGTAGTATAGAGTATAAAAATTGTAATCATGGTATAGTAATAATGAAGAAATTGAAATTTTAACCTACGATATGGCACGTAAACTTATACAAATAATACATTTTATTCGGCATATTGTGATTTTTTGTAGTATTCAAAAAATATTTCGCCCACGTGATTGGAACAATTAGTTTTCAGTATTGTACAAAAAGTACGGCATAAAGAGTAACATTTTACTAATAACTTCGTAATATTTTTCGCTATACGCCGAAGATTTATGCTATGCGTATAGTGAAATCTGTACATACACGAAGATTCATGCTACACGTATAGCAAAATCCATATGAAAATATAGCGTGTAATGAAGGTTGATATTTTACAGAGCACGAATTATTTTTACTATACAGCATATAGGACTCGCGCCTATGCGAGAATAGTTTCAAATGTAACATGCACGCATCATTTTTACTATACGGTGTGAGAATGATCTTTCCACTTCTATAACAAGTTTTAGAATTCCGAACTGGCAGTAAACTGCTATACCTTTCTAGCACTGAATATTAGAATTCTGGCAACCAGTGTTAGAATTTGAGGTCGTATTTTTCTCCGTGTACCGTTCGGTTTTTCATCCGTGTTTGCTTCATCCGTTGTTCATCGGCGCGGGCCGATGTTCAAGGGCACGGGTCGATACATCCGTTGTTTACAATCTTTTGGCCCATTTCACCTTGAACACTCGTTCACTCGTGTTTGCTTTATCCGTTGTTCATCGGCACGGGCCGACACGTATTTATTTTCATTTCAGCTCAGCCTTTCCATTGAAGCATATGGATGTATATCTTGAACAATTTCGTGTGTGGGGGGGGGGGGGGGGGGGGGTATAAAAGCAGCGGAACGTATAAAAACTGATGTTTCCCTTTGCGTTACATTGATCTTGTTTTATCATCAATATCATCAGTTGGCCCATTTTCATGACATTGAGCAAGTAGCCTGCTGCTCACCGCGCCCCTCTACTTGTATTATTCTTATTCCAGGAAATACAACGATCCGATTCTATAAAACGAAACAACAAACATAACGGAAGGGAAAAACGGTAGCAATCGTGAGAGAAAGCGCGCGAAGCGATGGGACGTACGGGATACACGTGCGTGAGGCACGTCTTCTGTTCGCTCAACGTACTCATCTGGGTGAGTTAAGACAGTTTGGTGCCTAGAGCGCTATTTTGGAGATATTTTTTTAAGTTCGATAAGTCAAAATGATACATGTTTGTTGGTCCTTCAAAATATGTACAAATTGAGAATAAAAAGTAACGTAAATTGATTATCTTGTACTTTTGTATGTTTGTTTACACCAGTGCGGGCAAAACGCCCCCAATTGGCAACCAATGTTATAGACGTTGTATGAATCCGAAAAAAATCAAACATATTCTCAATCTGTATGAGTATAGTGATGTTTGGTACCGAAATGAGCAAAAAAAAGTTACAAATTCGTGGCATGCTGGACTTTGATTATCAATTTTTCTGGCAATTGTCTGTCAAATCTGACCTCAATCGGTCAATTGGCTATCGCGATGCCGTGGTTGCGGAATTGCGATTTTAAAAAAATGTACCTCAAAATAATAGCTATGTATACGAGCTACATTTTTATATTTTTAATACGTAACTGAGAAAAACTTTAGTGTTACTACCAACTGCAAAATTATAAGAGTATCGATGATTATTATGAAAAACACTGCGTCAGCGAATGTTTTATACAAGTCAGAATGAAATTTTGAGCCATTTATAATTGTACCTATTCATATTTATGGAACGAGATCGTTTATTGTTACCATCAATTAATATTAAGCGTCGCTGAAATACGGCAACTTCGCGGACATTGAGGTTGCCAGCAATGCTCTTCATTCGCCAGCCAAGATTTGTAATCGTTCATCAAACCTTCATGGTTCTATGTTGAATATATATGGTTTACGATGGGCAGAATGGGTTTTTTCTCTTCTAAATGTTTACAGAGGTTTAGTTTGCGTTGACCCGTTGCTAGTAATGGTTTATCTCGGTGCTAAATTGGCCAAAAAGTTACATCACCCGTAGAGTGAATGTCTTGCCTATCCAACCGCACGTAAAATTATACACATCGAACTATTTTTTATCTTTGGTTTTTTTTTATGAAGAAATTTTAAAAAAATTATCAGCATAATCTGGACAATAACATATATTTTTTTAAATTCAATCTTGGATCGTGGCTAACGCTCCAACCTTTTTAAGACGGAATGATACCTTATCGCGGTCGGTATGGTAGAACGATTATAGATTCCCACGAATCTCTGAAACGGCTCTTCAGATCCCGTCGAAACTTTGCCAAACGACGTCAAATAGATAGACGAACGGCTGTCTTCTCCTCAAATTTTCCGAATTTGAGAAAAAAAATGTAGATTGGGTTATCATAAGCCAATCTACATTCTTTTTCTCAAAATCAGAAAATTTGAGAAGAAGAGAGCCATTCATCTATCTATTTGACGTCGTTTGGCAAAGTTTCGACGGGATCTGAAGAGCCGTTTCAGAGATTCGTGGGAATCTATAATCGTTCTACCGTACCGACCGCGATAAGGTATCATTCCCTCTTAAAGTTGCTGTGCCTGGGCCGCACTCCCCGAGCGTACGCCTTATCATTTCTATAACTCGGCTAATTTTATGGGTATCATTAAACAGTTTTTTACAAGAGTATTCAAAAAGGTGTGTAGAATAATAACATTAAAAAAATTGAAAAAACGATTCTTTCAAATTCCTAGACAATGCTATCGCCTTAAGGAGATATTTCAAAAATAACAGCGGACTCGAGCACCACGAGAGCGTAGATACATGATGAGCATAAATTTATAGAGCCTCGAATAACGAATCTCGTCTGGAGAGCGTAAAAATAGTTTGTCAAGTGTTGTTACACACGCTGTGCAAGCCTGTCTCACGGACACTCTACTATTCGTGATAAACCCATCGGGATAAATCTTTCGCCTCGCGAGACACTTTGCATACGGGCGCTTTTCTATGCATCGCGCGTACACGTTGAATAACCAATCGGGAATAATTGTCATTGTGATCCGCCTCGTGCGGAGAGATAAAGCAGAGAACGAGAGAGGTAACAAAAGGGGTTAAAGGGTACGCACGAAAAGTACGTTCATTTTGGATTCGGGTCGCGCGCCAGTTTTGAGAGCCGAGTTTGCATTTTAAAAAAGCCATTTACAGACCCGTATATCTTTATTCAGCATCGCTCGTGGAAAACAAATTGTAAATGACATATTTTCGACGAATCGAGTGCACGCGTCTATACATGTATTTGTATACACTAGCGCTCAAAAGTTTCGATACACCAGTCGATATTTTTCGCCGCACTGAAAGTTAGATAGTTCTGTCAAAAAAGATAACCAAATTCGACGAATTTAACGGCGTTTTGAAGGGAATAAATTCAGCTTTGTTTTGCTCTTTTGCGACACTTTTTATGTTTTTTTATCGACCTGGTACGCATTTTTCTACGTGACCGTTTTTCGGCGATTTTCCGACCATGGAGAATTCGGCGCATAACTTATGGAAAAATTTTCTGCCCTTTTTATCCATGATCAACTTGAAAGGGGTAGCGGAAGCTACATTTTCATTTATTTTTAAACGTTTCGTAAGATTTATTTTTCTCAAAGTTATTTCACATTCGGGTAAAAAAGAAAAATTTTGAAAAATCCAACGTAACTCAAGAACTATAGGGTTTAAAAGGAAATGTCAAAGATGTAAAAAGTTGCGTACTATCTTTCTATCGTAAAACTATCTTTGGTGTCTTTGGGGGGTTCCACCCCTTGCTCCCCCCGGGGCGGGGGGGGCTCCGCGACCTCCACCCCCGCAAGAGGCTCCGCCCCTAGACCCCGCCAGGGGATTGCACCCCCCTGGGACCAATCACCTTCTGCCTACGCCAAACTTTCCCCATACGTAAACACCTGTCTACGAAAACCTTGTAATAAAAGGGTAGAATGCGATTAAAAAAATCCCATGACAATACGGAAATTTTCTTAGCAAACACTGAAAATGTATGAGATACAAAAACAATTTTATAGTACTTTATATAATTTTACACGTTGGAACTACTTTATGAATACTGGAAAGGGATTTAATATAAAATTTTTAACTTTGTCCTTACAAATACTGAAAAAGAACATTATACAGGGTGTCCCAGAACTGACGGTAGCCCCGGAATTGGGGGGGTTGGAGGTGAAATTCTGAGTCGATTGGTATAAGTATGTATGGGTCTCAGATCAACCCCTGAATTATTATGAATTTTTTAAGGCGGGCTAATCAAGTGTGCTCGATGAGCCAGCGTACGTCGGTGAGCAATACACGCAAGTAGTGGTGCCGGTAGGTGCGGTGCTCCCGCCAGCCGCCACTATACGACGACACCACTGCCCGAGGAAACTGCCACACATGAACAATTCGAACGAGTATATATATATATATATATATATATTAATATATAAAATTAAAAAAAAATATATATATGTATATATATATATTAATCGTCCAGATAGCTTGCTACACGATTATACATCATTAATCCGAACTTATTATACATGAAATATTCGTCTGGATAATCTATTAAGAATTATAAAAATTCAAAGATTTGTATCCGGACGAATAACGTCAAATTATTCGTCCGGATACTTTGTTCAATAGTAATACAGGTTTTATCTGGATGCGTATACATATTTTATTCGTCCGGATTACCCACTACAAAATTATAAACATTTTATTGGACGAATACGTGTGAATTATTCGTCCGGATAGTTTGTTTAACAATGTAACACATTCTATCCGGACGATTATACATATATTATTTGTCCGAATACTAGCTCTTACGAATCACAATAATATGTACGCCACTAGAAATACGGCGTGAACTGAACCGGACGAATAACATACGCTTATTCCTCCGATAACCGGACCGGTGGATACTCCGTTTAATTTTCCGATTTTAAATTTGCTTTAATTTTTTAAAAATTATTTTTGAAATTTTTTTTTCACTTTTTTGGCTGAAACTCGTGGAATCTCTCAAAAAACTGATTGGCGAATCTCGAAATCTTTTGAGTTCGAGATTAAATGTCAAGAAGGAAAAATGTTGCAGAGTTTCGTTTTAAATACATTGAAATTTTTTCAAAATTTTGTGGAAATTTTTTTTACCATGTTTCAGTAGCACCTAGACGACCTGAAAAAGAGCATTGTGAAAGACATTTTTAAAAAATCTAAACAAAAGTCAACGCTTTCAAGACAAAACACTGCATAATTTTTCCCTCTGGATATTTTGTCTCCAACTCAATAGTTTTCGATATAAGCCAATCAATTGTTAGGACGATTCTCCGAGGTTCGGTCAAAAAAATTTCAAAAAACTGTAAAATCCAAAATTCTGAAATCCCAGCGAGTTTAAAATCGAAAATTAAAAGAGTTTTGCTTCGTGATATCTTGTCCTAAACGCCATACTTTTAGAGTTAAGCTATCCTAGTCATCAGAGTTTCAAACGAAAATAGTCAAAAAAGCTCACAGGAAAATTGTTTGATAATTCCCAGCGATCCAGTATAAGCTCATGCAACTTTTTACATCTGTGACATTTCCTCTTCCCTATAGTTCTTGAGTAACGTTGCATTTTCCAAAATTTGTCTTTTTTTTTAGCCAAAAATGAAATAACTTTGCAAAAACAATCGTAGGCAACATAAAAAAAAACAAAAATGAATCTTCCACCACCCCTATCAGGTTTATCGTGGCTAAAAATGACAAAAATTGTTTCCATAAGTTATGCGCTCAGTTCCCGATGGTCGAAAAATAGCCGAAAAACAGTTACGTACAAAAGTGCGTATCGGGTCGAAAAAAAAATCATAAAAAATATTTCGAAAAAGGAAAATAATGCAGAATTTGTTCCCTTGCAAACGCCGTTCGTCAAATTTAGCTATCTTTTTTTTCGACAAAGCTATGTAACTTTTAGCGCGGCAAGAAATATTGACTGTTATATCCAAAGTTTTGAGCGATATTGTACGTGGTTGTTCGGGGTTGCTGAGCGACCCCTCACGACGCTCTTACGGCAGCACGCGGCCGCTGTGTTGAAGGACAGCTCGTTAAAAAGTCAATGCACAAATTTTGGTTTCATATTTTTTTAGCCATTATTTTTTCGCCGAGTAGAAGTCGCTCGAGATTAAAGGCTTTTAAGGATAATTGTAGCTTAAATTGACTTTAAACAAAAGCGTAAGAGCCTTCAAGGATGAGTTTACCTTAAATTAACCTCAAAGGACCTTAAATAGACCTTAAGAAACCTTAGCAAACAAACTTTTCTTTCAAGATACAAGATAGAGTCTGGGCTATTTAGATATTTTTTTTGTATTTGGATATGACGGAAATAACGGTAGGAGTTGAGCCACGGTACAATTACCATCGGCGTTTTATCGCATTGTGATTTTAACGAACGACGCGCCGTAAATTCAGCGAGCAAGATTAGTTTTTTTCAAATAATTCCTTCGTCTGCTACAGTTGTGCGCTTGCGGAATAGTCGGTGCTGGACTTTGGCTGAGACTCGCATATTCGGGATACGCGACGCTCGTGCCACAGTACAGTTTCGCATCGGCCGATTCGGTCCTCCTCGCCGCCGGATGTTTAACATTCGTCGTCGCGTTCTTCGGCTGCTGTGGAGCGTGGTTCCAATCAAGATGTATGCTCATTACGGTTCGTGCCTTGCCTTTTTCTCTTATTCATCCTCTTCCACTGTTCGCTCGCGCAACTTCGTCTCATTTTCTCCATTCGTCTTTGTTTCTACGTACAATGTTCGGTGTTAGTTCGTAAGATTTAAGGGGAGATATACACCCAGGAGCCGGAAAAAAGGTCATTTTTGTGAATTTTTTCAAGGAAAACTATTTGAAATCTCGGATTGGGGTTTTAATTATCTAAAAGTATATACATTAAAAAATATGTTTAATTTTCTTTATTTAAAAATATCAAAACTATGCAAGGATATTTCCTTGGAGCGTCGTAAAAAAATCGGTACCCAAAATTTCTCGAAAACCAACGAACCGATTGCCTTGAGGTTTTTTGTGGTTATTCCATACACCATGATCTAGTACTTGTCACAGCCGATTTTGAAAATATCGATTTACGACAAAATGGCGGACGTTCGAACATAAATAGTGATTTTTCGGCCAAGAATTAGTTATTATATTGCCTATAAAACAAAAACTAAGACGGAAAAAAAAATCCTACGACAAGTACTAGATAATGGTGGGTACCGATTTTTTTACGACGCTCAAAGGATCATACAATATCCTTGTATATTTTTGATATGTTTAAATAAAGAAAATGAAACATATTTTCGAATGTATATAATTTTAGATTATTAAAACCCCCAATCCAAAATTTCAAATAGTTTTCCTTGAATAAATTCACAAAAATTACCCTTTTTTCCGGCTCCTAAGCGTATATCTCCCGTTAAGGAAGCTTTCCAGTGTGACAGCCCGAAAAATCGCTGTTTTTCGCGATTTTTTTTTTTAAAGAAAAAATAATCTAATCGGTCTGGTTTTTTTTTTGTATATTAATTGGGTATTGAAGAATACAAAACAATTTTTTAAAGATCGATTTATTTATTAATTAATATCTATAAAAATGATGAAACAATTGTTGCAGAAAATGCACTTGGATGTGGTGTCCACGTTGGGGGTCACAATTTTGATCTGAAACAAAAAACACAAAAAGATTATTGATCGGTATATAATTGGCTTTCGTGCTATGGAGGCTTTTTTTTTTTTTTTTTGCAAAAATGGCGCCGGTTTGAACAAAAAGTATCGATTTTAGCATTTTTTTTGGCAGTTTTTTTTACAAAAAAATAGGAAGATGTCAAAAAAAAAAAAAAAGCTTCCATAGCACGATAAACAATGACGTTAAGAATATTGTGTAAAAAATTCAACTCGATAGCTTTAAAACTCTGCCCTCCAAGTTGGACACCGTTTTGAAAAATGCTGTTTCGAGAAAAACGCGTTCAAAGTTTCGCTGTAGCTGTAGCGCTCCGTTGCCTTCTTCCAAGAAATGCTGTACAGTAAGCGAAATAATCTGAATTTCGGCATGAAAATTTCAGGGAATATTCGGAAGAGTGTATACTATTCGATAAAGCAAAAAAAAATCGATTTTTTGAAAATTCCCCACTGGAAAGCTCCCTTAACTTGGATTTAAAGAAACAAACGCTAAACTTCATTTGAAAAATGCAGTATTTCAGCTTGGTAATACTGTTGTTTCTGGCTGAATTTATGCTTGGCGCGTTGGCGTTCGTGTTTCGCGAGCACCTCGCGAGGAGTCTGAAGGACGAGCTGCTCTTCGGCATCCACAAGCATTACAACGTGACGCGGGAGCCCGGTACTTTGCCCGCTGTCTGGGATCACATTCACCAAGAGGTATTTACCCGCCGTCTCCAAGCGCTGGGAACGCGAATGAAAACAAATATGACCTTTCGTCCCTCTTGCACAGTTCCACTGTTGCGGCATTCGGGATTACACCGATTGGTTTCAAATAGAAGCGTGGCCCACCGAGGATCGCGTACCGGACTCCTGTTGCGTAAAGCGAGAGCGTTACTGCGGTCGATTCGATCCGGCCGGCAGGACCAAGGAATTGTGGCACAAGAAGGGTTGCGCGAGCGCCATACAGATGTGGCTCGTGACGAGACTACACGTGGTCGGTACGGTGGGATTGCTCGTGGCTTTTTTACAATTGTTCGGTCTCGTCGCTAGTATGATACTCTTCTGTACGGTCAGCAGCAAACGATCCTCCCACACTTACAAGAGTTACGACACGGCGAATACCTAGGAACGCGCGTGGATCCCGGCTTACGGGATCCACGAGCCTGCCACACCTTCCGACGAGACCCTTACCTAATTTTCCTCTCTTTTTTTTCTTTCTTTTTTACGAAAAAAAAAAAGTCGCCCCGATGGATCTTTTTTCTTCGTACTGTCGCGCAATTGCAACGCGACACGCGAAGAGGGACCGAGAGGGGGGGGGGGGGGTGCGAGAGAGCGGGAGCAGAGGGAAAAAAGAGAACGCAATCGAGTTACGTTATTGAAAAATATTCACCGAGCGTCGGAATAAAAAAAAAAAAATTCTGACGTTTTTTCTCGTTGTTTACCATTTTTTTGAACATTTTTCCATTCAAATGTATCTTTGGCAGGATTTGACGTATTTACATTCGTAAAAAACGAAAATGTGCGTCTTTTTATGGCCTTCCAGAAAAAAATTAATTTAGATTTTATCGAGCAAGTCGAACGTCCGTTGAAGAGCAAAATATGCAAACATATTTTTTTTCTCAGGGAAAGACACTCGTTATTTTATTTTTTAAATTTGCTCAAATTGTGAATGAGAAAAACGGTTTTTTGGTATTTTTTATATTATGGGATTCCTAAGCACCGTGAAGTAACAGCTATTTTTTTATTTATTAATATTCGATTGAAGAGTGGAGCACTCGCTGTATGTTTACCAGGTTTTTGAAATACCTATGATATATATGTCAATACGTATGACATATATGTCACATGTATTTCAAAAACCTGGTAAACATACAGCGAGTGCTCCACACTCTTCAATCGAAAATTAATTATAAAAAATGAAAAAAAAAAAAAAAAAAATAGCTGTTACTTCACGGTGTTTAGGAATCCCATAATACAAAAAATACCAAAAATCCGTTTTTCGTATTCACAATTCGGGGAAATTTAAAAAAATAAAATAACGTGTGTCTTTCCTTGAGAAAAAAAATATTTTTGCATATTTTGCCCTGAAGCGGACGTTCGACTTCCCCAATAAAATCTGAATTAATTTTTTTCTGGAAGCCCACAAAGAGACGCACATTTTCGTTTTTTACGAATGTAAATACGTCCAATATTGCCAAAGATACAGCCATTTGAATGGAAAAATGATAAAAAATGGTAATCAACGAGAAAAAACGTCAGAATTGTTTTTTTTTTTAATTTCAACACTCGGTGAACATTTTTCAATGAAGTAACTCGATTTTTCAAAATTATTTGTGGAATTTTTTTTTTTACTGGCCGAAGTTACATGGATCGCCTCATATGTATCCAATATATACGTATACGTTTTAGTACGTTCTTTGTAACCCGTGCGACTCGATCGCGAATAATCCAAAGTTTAACTCGAACAGCAACTGACACACGGTTCAGACGCTTCAAGTTCCCATAGAGATAGTATTTCGTTTGTTTATTCGTTTGTTTTTATTCGCAAAGCACACGGAGATCCGCGGTACCGTCGAGAGAACGATACCAAGTATTTGACCAAATATATTGTGAATAAAGATTGTTTATACGACTGCGCACGAGTGCAGCGGGTCGAAAGTATTTTCTAGAGCGAGCGCGTACTCCCGAATATCCCGGGAGGTACACTCGTGCCAATCATTATTATTTATATACAGTCGTGAAATTCGGTACGAACGTTTTTTCCTCTCTTGTTTCGTCTTTTTGGAAATAGTCCAGTATCCAAGTGACATGCATGTATTTAAAGCTTTTTCAATGAAAAAAACCGAAAGACACACATACATTGTCGTTCGAGACGAGCATCGTCGAGAAATAATACTGGCACAACGAGTATCGAGAAAAAAAAAACTAAGCGGAGGGAGAAGCATCACTGGAGACCGACCAGTCGACCACCCAGTTCGTTAAGTGCCTTGGAGACGCCTCGCGACGTTTTTTTCGCCGTATCGATTGGAAACTGAAAAAGATAGAGGACGTTTTTTAAAACGTTACATGTTTTTTTGACGTTTGTATAAAGTAATCGAGATGTCGATGTCGTCGAAATCGTTGAACAGGTTTGATACTCGTTCAAACGTATGTTGTATCAACGCGGTACAATGCGAGAAGAATAAATGATTTTGAAAGTATTTCGGCTCGTCCGAAGGCTACTCTCGGATCGACGACTTACGTCGATAACGGTGTTCAGGAAATTGCTCAGTCCCTCGAATCCACCCACCAGAGCGCGTCCTAGTCCGATCAACTTGTCACCGGAATTTCCATACTTGTCCTCCTCGCGAATCTTATCGACGAGAGCGGTAGGTCGCAGATACATCTCGATCAGGGACGCGATCGGATTTTGCTTCTTGACCTCGAAGGGCGCTTGAGCGTTCTCGTTCTCGAGTCTGACGGTTTCCCGAGTCTTCGCGGGTAAAATACTCTCCAACGATCCGCCGAGAGAATTCACAACCGTCGATCCTTGGGCGAGGATGTCACTTTTGGCAGCAACGACCGAAGCGACGAGGCCCTTTCGCGCCTCGCTCGCCAAATCCTGAGAAATGTTTTTATTCTCACAACCGTCATAAAGTATTTTGCAACAGTTTTTTTTTTTTTTTTTCCGTCGCTCGTACCCCGCTTCTCGTTATTATTCGGTGCGTGTGCGTGTGCTGATTGCGCTTCGCGAAGACCTCTAGGAATGGCGATGCCAACGATTTCACGCAACTCCAAAACGAGAAAGAAATCGAACGGACGCTTTCCCATGAGGCGAAATCGTTTCAACAATGACAAACGAAAACGACTTGTCGCTTTGCATTTTTGGGAAACGTTTAGTCCGTATTTTTTAAACCTTTGCACTTGAGGCCTTTTTTAGCTCGGGCGGTGAAAGATATTAGGAGGGCAGCCGTGAAAAAATTCGGGGCCCGTGAGGGTTTGAATATGGATTCCCTGCTAGGGCTTTCCACAACACGATCGGACTAGGCCACGACGGGGAAATAACAGGGTTGGGTGATTTATTCAAAAAAGGTCGTAGCGAGGAAAATGATAAAGGGCCCAGACGGAATTCATCAGGACAGTGGTTGTTACAGGGCAAACAATATGTTTGGAAAGTTATTTTTAAGAATTTCTAGTTTTTAGACTTACTTCCATACATGCGATATATTCAAAATTTAAGGTATCGATAAAACACTAGGTTAGGTCACGTAGAATAAACATACACGTGGAATTTTACTATAAATAATTTGTATTTTATAAACATTCAGAATGTTTGGAAAATAGCGTGAAAATTTGGAAATAGAAAATAGTCACAGCACATATGTACGTACAGCACCGTTTTGTTGCTTCGACATTTTTAATTGAACTAATTTCCGTTCAATGCTCGTGACGGGATAAACAACATCCACCAAATTTTTTGAGCTAATTCGCCATTCGTAAACTTTAGATGACTTTGTTGGGTACATGAACACATTTGTTTTTTTCCACATTTTTGCTTCAATGTACAAACTTCTACTTCACCAAATTTATATTCCTTTATAACGGACAGTATTCTCTGTAAAACTGAACTTGTTTTTTATTTTCTAATTTCGAGGTGAATAATAAATAATCTTTTATTTGAAGAAAATAGTTTTCATTATTGCAAAACACCTCGCTTGATATGTATCGACTAATAAAGCTGATAATTATAGGGCAGTAATACGGTTGCTTCGTGGTTCCGATCGGGTTCTGATGAGGCAACCAGTCGGGCCCTGATTCATAAGCCCCTTTAGGCCCTCGTCGACAAAGTGTGACCGGCCTCCGAGGGACCTGGTCGGGTGCCATGTCAGGAGCCTTGCAGAGTAAGGGAAAAACAATCGAGGCCTAGGCGAAGCCCTGGCTGAATTCTTTCACGGGGGGTAGTAAGTGGTGAGCGCGAGTCACTTCTCAAGTGCAAAGGTTTAATTGCTGGCCATTCGGGGAATGAAAGTGGAGTTTTCTGGATTGACGGGTACCGCATTTTTTTTTCTCAAATTAATAAACGAACGAGCGATGCAAGAGCGTGAGTGGTTAGTTCTAGCTCCTTCCTTTTTTGGAGCGAGCCGTTCGTCCCGATTGCAAAAACAAGAGGCACAGAGTCGACTCGTGTTACTTTTATTGCGATTGCGTGCGAATATACGATAAAACATTGACACACACCATTAATACAGGGAACAAAGTTCATAGAACGGCCGTTTTCTCGCGCCGAAGCAATCGGGATTAAAGATTACAACCTTGAACGAGAAACAAAAACGCCAAATCACCTTGCGCGTGCAATTATCGACAATAACGCGAACGTTCTGATTAACAAACACAAAATAATATCAATATATACGTGCATGTGCAGCGTGCGTCTGAATGCTTTCATATGACATTTAATTACCTCCGCTCCTTCGGTTATAATATTTCGGGCCAATACGGCCGAATTGATCAATTTGCCTCTGCCGAATCTTATAGCGTCCCCAAAGCGGCCTAACAATTCCTACAATACATCATTGGGAATATTTTCAAACGACTCGAAAAATATTTTATCTTAGACTTTGTACGTCGCTCCTGATAAGCCTTTTTATTTCGACAAATTATATATATATATATTTTTTTATCGACTGCTGTGACCTTACCATGCCTTGTTCCCATGTGGTTGGCGATGGTTGGCCAAGGCGTTCGGTACCATCGGCCCAACCGTCCAGATTAAATTTTGTGGCTTCTTCGGCAGGTCGACTTTCCGCAAACTCGATCTCAAGGACGGTCATGGAAATGACTAATATCGCGTACACAATACGCGTTTTCCTCATTTTTCACACACGCTTTACCCTCTTCTCCCGAAATCAACGTTTTTTCGCTCCCTCAAATCGGCATTCGCTGAGCCACGAGAATTTAATCGATCTTGTTTGTTTTTTTTTATTACTCAACAAATAACACAAGTACAGAATGCCAAGATTTTGCTCGTTAATTAGACAGTAGTCCGTCAAGCGTGGCCCGACCGATGCGTGTCGCGTGTTGGTGTGCGGAAAGCAACTGACCGATCGCCAGACGTTCGTTTCTTTCCTTTTCCCACTCTACCTTGGTAATATCTCTTACAACACTGCCTCTCTCGCCGCGGCTTTCTCTTTTTCAATATTCTCCTGTGCGCTTTACTCGCCTCGCTATTGCCAAGTCGCATCGGCCACTCTCTTCGCCCTTCTTATCTCACATAGGGACCTTCAACATCCGCGACAATTATCGGCGACATGATACACGCCGGATCCCCAGACAAGGTATTTCGTAACTAAACTTTGCATCGTATAGTCGTCACAATGCAAATTTGTGAAAACGATCGGATCATTTTGCCGCATTCCGGTTAATAACGATGCAAGTTTATTGTTATCGGTGAAAATCCTAACTTGTGATGCCTAGCAAACTCGTAAGACTACCCACTGTTGACGTAATTATGTCGTAGGGGGTCTGAAACAAAAACAAGCATGCATATTTCAGTTGGTTGAAGTGTCTCCATCGCGAAATATAATAATAAGCATCGAACGAAGACAAGCTTTTATAATGTATGAGTAGTCTTGTCTCGATGGATATTGCATATAGATTGAGTTTTTACCTCCAATACACCGTCCACAAATTCAAGAACATCGGCGTACAGCGAATAATCGGGTTCGGAGTTATCGTATGAAGCGGGGCAGCCGTCAACGATGACGAGACCAGGATCTACGACAGGTATAGTTGCCTCGGAGAACAATGGATGAGGAACGCAACCACCACCACCCCCGCTGCCACTGCCATTCGTTTCCGAAGATCCATCACCCGATGAGCTTGAGGTATCTCCGTTCGATCCTCCGCCGGATGAACTTGAATCGCTGACACTTGATTCCGAACTGTCCGAAGATGAGCTTGAATCGGTGACACTTGATTCCGAACTGTGCGAAGATGAGCTTGAATCGTCCCCACTTGATTGGGTCTCGGATGACGTATCCGAGCTATTTTCGTTCGAACCTGCATCGCTTCCCGATGAGTTTGATTCATCGTCACCTGATCCCGAGTTGTCGTTCGCTGAGTTCGCATCGCCGTTGTTCGATCCTGTCGAAGCTTCGGAGGACCCTCCCCCAATTACAGTGTATGCCCCCTCACCTGATTCCGAAGATTGCCTGCTTGTTGCTGAAGATTTCCCACTTGTTCCTGAAGATCCTCCGCTCGCCTCCGAAGATCCTCCACTCGTTCCTGAAGATTCATTGCTCGTCTCTGAAGATCCTTCACTTGTCTCTGACGATTCTCTACTTGTTCCCGAGGACCCGGAGCTTGTCCCTGAAGATCCTCCGTTCGTCCCTGAAGATTCTCCGCTTGTTTCTGAAGATCTTCCGTTCGTCTCTGAATATTTTCCGCTCGTTTCTAAAGATCCGCCGTTTTTATCTGAAGATCCTCCGTTTGTCTCCGAAGACGCCCCACTTATCCCTGAAGATTCTCCACTCATCTCGGAAGATCCTCCATTTTGTCCTGAAGATCCTTCATTTTGGCCACGTCCTTGTTCGGAAGAAGTTTCGGAGGATCCTCTCCCAATTACGGTGTATCCCCCCCCGCTTGTTTCCGAAGACTGTCTGTCTGTCTCTGAAGTTCCTCCATTTGTCTCTGAAGATCCTCCGCCTATCTCGGCAGATCCTTCATTTGTCTCTGAAGAGTCTCCGTTTGATCCCGACAACGCTTCATTTTGTTCTGAAGATCCTCCGCTCATCTCGGAAGATCCTTCATTTTGCCCTGAAAATCTTCCGCTTATCCCGGAAGATTCTCCACTCTTCTCTGAAGATTCTCCACTTGTGTCCGAAGACCCTCCACTTGCCCCTGGAGATTCTCCGCTCATCCCGGAAGAACCTCCATTTTGGCTTGCAGATCCTTCATTTTCTCCACGTCCTCCACTCATCTCGGAAGATCCTCCATTTTGTCCTGAAGATCCTTCATTTTGGCCACGTCCTTGTTCGGAAGATGTTTCGGAGGATCCTCCCCCAATTACGGTGTATTTCCCCCCGCTCGTTTCCGAAGACTGACTGCCTGTCTCTGAAGTTCCTCCGTTTGGCTCTGAAGATCCTCCGCCCATCTCGGCAGATCCCCCATTTGTCTCTGAAGAGTCTCCGCTTGATCCCGAAAACGCTTCATTTTGTCCTGAAGATCCTTTGCTCGTCTCCGAAGATCCTCCGCTCATCTCGGAAGATCCTCGGTTTTGCGCTGAAGATCCTTCATTTTGTCCACGTCCTTGTTCGGAAGAAGTTTCGGAGGATCCACCCCCAATTACAGTGTATCCCCCCCCACTTGTTTCCGAAGATTGACGGTTTGACTCTGAAGAACCTCCAGTTACCCCTGCAGATTCTCCACTTGTCTCTGACGATCCTCCGCTCACCTCGGGAGATCCTTTATGCACCTCTGGTCCTCCGCTTGTCTCGGAAGACCCTCCATTTTGTTCTAAAGATCCTCCATTTTGTCCTGAAGATCCTCCGCTCATCTCGGAAGATCCTTCATTTTGTTGTGAAGATCCTCCGCTCATCCCTGAAGATCCTCCACTTATCCCTGAAGACCCTTCGTTTGTTCCTGAAGACCCTCCGATTGTCTCTGAAGATTCTCCATTCATCCTTGAAGATCCTTCTTTTGACTCTGAAGATTCCCTATTCGTCCCTGAAGATCCCCCCATGGTCTGTGAAGATCCTCCACCCATTACTGAAGATTCTCCACTCGTCTCTGCAGATCCACCGCTTGGCCCTGAATATCCTCCGCTCATCTCGGAAGATCCGCCATTTTGTCCTAAAGATCCGTCGCCTGTCTCTGAAGATCCTCCATCTTGTCCTGAAGATCCTCCACTTGTTCCTGAGGACTCTCCGTTTGTCTCTGAAGAATCTCCGCTCATCCCTGAAGATCCCCCACTTATCCCTGAAGACCCTTCATTTGTCCCTGAAGATCCTCCGTTTGTCTCTGAAGATTCTCCACTCGTCCTTGAAGATCCTTCTTTTGACTCTGAAGATTCCCCATTCGTCCCTGAAGATCCCCCCATGGTCTCTGAAGATCCTCCACCCATTTTTGATGATTCTACACTCGTCTCTGCAGATCCACTGCTTGGCCCAGAAGATCCGCCATTTTGTCCTGAAGATCCGTCGCCTGTTCCTGAAGATCCTCCATTTTGCCCTGAAGATCCGCCGTCTGATCCCGAAGACCCTCCACCTGTTCCTGAAGATTCCGACGATCCACCATTGGTGCCTGACGATCCTGAGGATTCATTACTTGTTCCTGTTGATTGGCTATTTGAGGAATTGGAATCATTATCACCTCCCGCTCCATCGCCGGATAATTGTTCGGTCGATGAACCGTCGCTCGGACGCTGATAAGGAATGATTATTACTCCCACTTGATCTGGATCCGAAGTCCCATAGATGTTTTCCAATATATCTGCCACGGTCTCGCTGGAGTCAATCGGCTCCGCATTATCTAACCCATCGCTGACGTATGCCTGGAAGTTAATCGAGGAATAACGCAAACATTACTCCGTAGTGACAAGCTTTCCGCATGCTTTACCTGTCTTTTGTTTTTCGGTCTGGCACAACAGCTTGCCACGAGAACCACGAAAAATAGTGCGAATTTCATTATCGCACTTCGCTACTCTCTGTCCTCGGGGAAATCTAATTTGCCTTGGCGCATACGCCTGACGATTGAGCAACTTTTGGAAGGTAGAGTCTTTACATAGTACGGATTCGGAAATGAACCTGCCACTGTTCAAACTCTCCCCTTAAAAACCCTCGTTATTTTGTAGATAAGACAAGAGCTAGTTTCACTATCGCATCAATGACACGCTTCGGGTTGTACTTGAGCTGAAGAGCAGACGTACCTAACGTGGTGTTTTTCCGTTGTTCGACAATTACACGTACGAAAAGAACGTGTGAAAGCAATCATCCAACACGTGTACGTGTCTGATCAATTCGCCACAATTGTCCTATGAATTATCGATACAAGCGAAAACTCAAGGACATGCGCGATTGTGGGTAGTTGGCGATAAAAGAAAAATAAAATGGGTGAACTTGCTCGTTATATGCCGCAATGGTGTCTTACTCGAATCGACGGAGTAACACGCGCAGCGTGTCATTGCACGTACACCATGAGCTTGGGTTGAAAGATCCGTAAAACCTTCGAACTTCTTTCCATGATGCCACACTAATGGTTTATTTGTTCATCCAGGCCGCCACCGATAATCACATTGATTGGGGCTAGCGGGAAAAATTAATTCTTCGCCGAACGATCAAGCTTTGATCGAAGAAAAACAGTATTGTGATTATTGTTAATACTGTTATAATTAATATTTATTTAAGTGCTGGCCACCATTGGAATCTTGTTCAACGACTGCGTCGATTATAAAGGTTCGATACAAAACATCACAGAAAACATAATACAATAGACACCCACCACACCAAGATGGAAAAGAAAAGTCACTTCGACTGACAAAAAGCCGCTACGAATAAATGTCGAGTATATCAAGACGATCCTTGTGGACTTTTGACCAGCCGACTGGTCACGCGCGTAGAGGATGACGCGCAACCTGTAGTCAGATGAGATCGTGATTCACCCGGCCTTGTTATTCAGCAGTTGATTGACGGCAGCGAGGGTAGAGATCGGTATCTGAGAACAAATTAATTGCCGAAGCAAAATATTCATTCAGAAGTAGAAGAAAAAAGTAATGACGTTGATATGCGCGTGCTTGGTGCAGTTATTATGCACGATTTGCGTATTTCCAACAATTTTCCGTGAAAACGCCGATTATGTGCTTACGTTGAAAATATCATCGAAGAGAGTAGTGCTCCTTCGCTTCGGAGGAACTCCGTATGGTTGTTCGTTGACGTAAGGGTACGTTTGATTATCGTTTCTCTGACGTGCGGCGATTCCATCAGGCTGATTCGAGATCGTCGATCCAACCGCCGGTATTTCACCTATGGGTCCTGTGTTCGTACTCAAATATTTGTAAAAAGCCTGCGTACGGATCGGCCGGCCGCGTAGTAGTTTACGATAGTAACGACGACCTGGATACACCACTTCGGCGACATCCCGGACGTCCGAGGCTGCAAGAAAATTGCACGTTGCATCCTACTTATTCCCCTCGAATTTTATCATTTCGAGCAATCTTACAAGTGCCATACAAAACCTACGAAACACAATTGTTATTCGCACGCACGGAGTCTTCGAATCCAGCAAAAACTTGCTCGCAGTATAAGAAAAAAAAAGACTCATGGGTATTTTTAGAAAACATTTTTTTTCCCCCAAAACAAACTATACAATGTATTTTGCAAACAGTTGTCAATTGACCAATCGGATCGCTCGACAAGAAGAATTATTGGAAAGCGATTTGCGCGGTGGATGTAATCGGATTCCATCGAAAATCCACTATACACGATAAAAAATAAACCACGTGTCTCAGGAAACGACACGGGGCGAATTCGAGAGGTCAAATTCCGAGATAACGCGGTACCCGAGAAGCAAAAATTTCCAGCGGATATTTCCGAACTTTCCACGGCAATCCGATCTCGGCGTACGTCCCATACACCATCCCCGACTGATTAATCCCTTGGTACGTTGTGCTTAGTGTTGTCGAAGGCAGAGGAGAAAAGCAGCTTTTACGCAGTTTCACATTTTTTCTGGCCCACCAGAGTCTGCTCTCGAAAGACAAAAAGCGTGTTACCCGAAGCCCGCCGCTTACGTTTTAAACATAAGGAAAAAAAACGTAACACATACCACCAAGCGCGCTATTGGGACCACCCACGATGCTCTCGGCCTTCAAATCCTCGGCGTCTTCGGCAACGAGACTCGACGATGCGAATCCGTTTCTATTGCTCACGGGAAGTTTGAATTCCAGGGTGGTCGAAGGTTCCTTCACTCCGGACTTAGCCAAATAAACCTTTTCATCGGCCGCAGGTGGTGCTATCGGCTGAATATTACCAACGTCCTTGACAGCGACCTTGCCATAAGCGGTCTTGTCTCCCGGTCTTCCAGGCTCGCCGATCGATTCGTCAAACGCACTGCGCATGCCTGGGATAGCCGCTGCGTAGAGTCGACCGCGGGCACGACTACCGGGACGAGCCGATCCATCCAGTTCACCGCCTAGACCGGCTGCAGCTTCCGGCCCGCCGTTGCCAAGACCGGCGCTCGCGTGCAATCCACCTCTAGCGGTACCATCGGCACCCCGCAAAGCGCCACCTAGGCCGGCTGCAGCTTCCGGCCCACCGTTGCCAAGACCGGCTCTCGCGTGCATTTCACCTCTGGCGGTACCATCGGCAGCCCCCAAAGCGCCACCTAGGCCGGCTGCAGCTTCCGGCCCACCGTTGCCAAGACCGGCTCTCGCGTGCAATCCACCTCCGGCGGTACCATCGGCACCCCCCAAAGCGCCACCTAGGCCGGCCGATGCAGAGGGACCCCACGGGGTTCCCGCACTCGCGAACAGTCCACCCGCTGCGTTCGAGCCACCCAACAACCCACCGAGACCCGCCTCGGCGTGGTAACCCGCAAAGTTCAGCCTGATACCACCGTTCTTGAACTGGAGGAACGGAAGCTGCAAAACATACCTTCGGTAAATCTACAATTTCCCGTGAAAGAATTCAGCCAGGGCTTTGGCTAAGCAACGATTATTTTTCCCTTACTCTGCAAGGGTCCTAACATGGCACCCGACCAGGTCCCTTGGAGGCCGGCCACACTTTGTCGACGAGGGACTAAAGAGACTTATGAATCAGGGCCCGAATGGTTGCCTCAACAGAACCCGATCGAAGCCATGAAGCAACCCTATTACTGCCCTATAATTATCAGCTTTATTAGTCGATACATATCAAGCGAGGTGTTGAGCAACAATGAAAACTATTTTCTTCAAATAAAGGATTATTTATTATTCACCTCGAAATTAGAAAATAAAAAACAAGTTCAGTTTTACAGAGAATACTGTCCGTTATAAAGGAATATAAATTTGGTGAAGTAGAAGTTTGTACATTGAAGCAAAAATGTGGAAAAAAACAAATGTGTTCATGTACCCAACAAAGTCATCTAAAGTTTACGAATGGCGAATTAGCTCAAAAAATTTGGTGGATGTTGTTTATCCCGTCACGAGCATTGAACGGAAATTAGTTCAATTAAAAATGTCGAAGCAACAAAACGGTGCTGTACGTACATATGTGCTGTGACTATTTTCTATTTCCAAATTTTCACGCTATTTTGCAAACATTCTGAATGTTTATAGAATACAAATTATTTATAGTAAAATTCCACGTGTATGTTTATTCTACGTGACCTAACCTAGTATTTTAGCGATACCTTAAATTTTGAATATATCGCATGTATGGAAGTAAGTCTAAAAACTAGAAATTCTTAAAAATAACTTTTCAAACATATTGTTTGCCCTGTAACAACCACTGTCCTGATAAATTCCGTCTGGGCCCTTTATCATTTTCCTCGCTACGACTTTTTTTTGAATAAATTACCCAACGCTGGATCGTGTTGTGGAAAGCCCTAGTAGAGAATCCATATTCAAACCCTCATGGGCACCGAATTTTTTTATGGCTACCCTCCCAATTTCTTTCACGGGTTCAAGTATCGTTTGACAATTATGTATCTGTCAGCGAGGCTTGACCGATGGTCTCTATAAATTTGAAGAACACGGAAATACACCGTGACAGAGCCCAAGACGAGTGAATTACGACCGAGGAAATTATTGAACATCTCTTGTTCGCCGTAATTACCCTGCTGTCGTTAGAGTCTCGTTTCTCCGTGCGATTGTTCGATTGTGTCATGTCCGTAAATACTGTCGTGTTGTCCATCGTTTCGGCTGGTCAGGAAGTTACGCACGACGAGCCTGTTTCACTCTCCCTCTCTTTCCCTCCTGCCGCAGCGGGCACGCTCGTAAAAATGTCTCTAATTGGCAACTACGATAACCGCAAGGTCTGCACGGGCACGTGTCTTCACGAGCCGTCCCGTTGATTTTAAATGTAAAGCTATGAGATCGGAAGGCCGAAAGATTAGGCAATACGCGAGGATGATTACGGACAATTAATCGACGCTACGACCGCGACGACGTTTCTAGCGCAACTGCTGTCCATTCTCCTTCGAGACTCGATGCGAAAAAAAAAGTTTTTTTTTTGTCGCCTCGCTGTTTTTCTTTTTGCACGAGCCTCACGTTTGCTTGCCGGTCGATCGGCGATTCGGACGCGATGTTATCGAGCGGGAGAAAACTTGATGCGACAACTTACGTCAAACGAGGCGGTATTATCAGGATTGCCGGAGGTCGGGACCTTCTCGACACCGGCGGCCTGCGGATACGCCAGGCTCGAGGCTAACGACACCAACAGCAACAGAGCTATCTCGACTCGGTTGTTCTTTGCCATCTTGCCAGGAAGACGGACCGCGGAGCGACTGGTACTTTCGAGCTCGCGAGAAAGGGGAAGCTCGCGGTGTGTCTTTCGAAGGAGCTGAGATTCGAGAGGGAACTTTGGCCGAAGAGAGCGAATCGTTGTTCGCTCTACGCGATGAACGGCAAACTTATATACATACCTTTCTACACACACGCAAGTACGCGGTTTTAGGTAGACGTAGGTGAAAATACGTGCAAATGTGTACAGATACACGCATCCGGGCAAAATCATCGCCACACCGTGAAGAATCCGTTCGTCGGTGCTCTCACCTCGCAACTTTGAGGAGACGGAGGAGGAAGTTCTCGAGGCCCTCGAAGTGGGGATAAAATACGATCGAGCCAATCCAGGCGGCTGGCGAGTACGAATCGAGACTCCACCACGATCGAATCGCGCACATACACATTATCGCGCAAATACATCTGTGTACGGCCTCAATTACGTAGAGAGGTGAGCAGGAAGAGGTACTGCCGCGAGGTGGTCCAAGAAATACCCAGAGCACGCCGCAAAAACGAGTTACGATTGTGCAGTTACGTACGTTCGATATGAATGCCGAAGAATTTGTTGCATCGATCAACGCTGTGGGTCCAAGGGCCTATCGATTCATCGGGTTTGGATGTCGTTGCTGATTCAGCGAAACGATTTTTTTTTCCACCGCGTCACTCGAGATCTTGCCTCTGCCTCAAAGGGGCCTGACGTTACGTCGATGTATAATACAAAATTGGACTAGCTCCGCATATCTTTCGAAATATTTTCTTTAGCCTCGCTAGTTTGGAATTTCGTCAAGCAGCAGCGGCTGGCGCGTCGTATTTATTTTTTACCGCGCAAACATCACGCGCTATCACTCGTCTATGTCAATAAAATAGGCGAAATACGGGTGGGGAGCGGGGAACGGTGACAAACTATTCGAACGATGATTATTTTCGTTCGTTCGATCTTCATCGAGCTTAGGTGCATCGAAAGCCGGCACGCGTAGGAATAAATCCCGCGCTGGCGTCCTCGTTGCAACGCATCGTTTTATTTTATTAGCAATTGAAATTTGGCGTCGTTACACCACCGATTTATGGCTACTTTCATATAGAAGAGAGACCGATTTTCGAGCGCGAACAAAGGCCAATTTCCTCTCTCACTCTCATTCTTACATTATGGATTCTCTCGTGTATTCCAAGCAGGTCCCAGTTGTACAAAAACACTTGCAGACTCTTATTGTTTCTGTGCACGCGTCAGTGTTTTTTTTTTTATAATTTTTTTCTTTCTTCCATTCTTAAACTATTTTTATAGAGAACGAGATGCCGATCTTTCTCGCCCGTAAAAAAACTCCGACCCCGGAGCAATTTTGTTCTGAATCACGTCCTCGTCAGCGTCGAGTTTTGTTGCCTGTTGTAGCCAGGAGAATATTCCCAAAGACGGAACATGCCCTTCGTTCGCATCCTCGTAAACTTGGTACTGCCCGTTGCCATTCGCATAATGTCCTTCCCAACCTGCAACAAATAATACTTTTATTTCATCTGGATAATAATAAGATTACACTACCGGCGAAAAGTTTGCGGACAAAAATTCAAAAAAAATCCGGAACAATTTTTTTCGATATATTTTTGCCCCGCTAAACTTTCATAGTTTTCTAGTCACGTCGATCGATTGATTTCAACGGATTTCAACCGTATGTCGCAGAACAAATCTGAAATAATTCTATTGCGTTAAAATGGAAAAATAGTTCTTTCTCCTCTCTTGAAATTTTACCACAAACCCCTTAGTTGTCGAATTACGGTAATTAAATCATCCGATTTTTGACCGAAAATATGTGAAGAAGAAAATCTGGAAAAAAAATCTGAAAAAATTCTCGCGAACTCAACAAAAACCGTGTCAACTTTTTACTATCCTAAGGTTTTCCTTGAATCCTTGGCGTTTTCGCATTACGAGTTATTTTTCAAATTGTCTTTTTTTTATCAAAATATCTTTAGAAAAAAAAACGTACGAGGCTTCAAAGAAAAAAACAAAATTGAAGCTTGAGCTTCCTCCTTTATGATTTCGGTTAAGGAATGCGTAAAAAAATGTTGTCTGTCAACAGGGCCCAGCAGAAAAGGAAACAAAAAAAGGCGACAAATAGTCGTTTTCGAAAAAGAGTATTAGACGTAAAAAAATAGTGAAAAATGTTCAAAAAAAGCGGAATGAAGGTGAACTCCTCCCCTTCGAAATGCCGTTTATAAAATTAACTTATGTCGACTATCGGCGAAATGGCACTGAAAATCGTTCGGGAACTTTTTTTAAATTCGTCCGGAAACTTTTCGCCGGTAGTGTATATTATGGGCTATACGATTTTTCTTCTTTTTCAAATAAAGATAAATTGTAGATATAACCAGAGTGGGCTCCGTGATGTCCGCCAGGTTTGAATGGTTTCGAGGGTCGTTTGTGGGGCTTCCACTGATGAGCATGTCCGTGGCCACCATGACCGTGTCCACCGCCGCCGATCAAAAAGTCCGCGAGACTCGACAAAATATTGGCACTCGAATGATGGCCGTGATGAAAAAATCTCTCCTCGTCCGTGATTCGACGACGTTGAAGTTCCGCTTCTTTAAGCTGCAGCAGTCTGTCTCTGCGCTCTCGTCGCGCCTGTTCGCTCAAACTCAAAGGTCTCGTTGTTCCGGCGAATTCGTTCTTATCATTGTTATTAAAAATATTGGCGATTCTTCGGGTTCGAGATTCGTCGATGTAACTTCCGACGGCGTCCAGCGTCGTCACGGGAATCTGCCAGTCATCAAAAAATCGTCACTTTGACGAATTTCCATTCGCATTGTTCAGTGTTTTCGATCGTTCGACTTTACAAGAGCATACCTCAAAAATTGACCGAATTGCTTGGGTATTTTGCGGTGAAAGAGCTTGGGCTGCGGCTGAACTTCCTCGTATCACTGCGATTGGTATCTGTTCGATAAATTATTATAATTATCGATAATCAATTACGGAAATCGCTGCTATGTCCTCCGCACCGATTATAAAATAGTAATAAAGGCTTCTAGCGTGACAATTTTGGTTGTCGAAAAATTGGGTCGCGCGTCAAATAATTTCGTGCTACTGTGATCAGTCTTACGAGCTTACATGCACCTGGGCAGTTAAAAAAGATCGATTTTCCAAAACAGTGCTCATTCGAAAGTACTATCCTTTGAGTGCCTATCCTGAAAATTTCACAAGGAGATTCGCAGTAATGACGAAGTTATAGCATTTTGTAACTGACCGGGCGAACAACGACTAACGGTTGAGTACACTAAAGTGTACTCAAAACTTTAAACGCATTTTACTCGAAACAGTGTGTTCAAAAACGGTATCGGAAATATCTCCGCGACTATTGGACCGATCGAGATGAAGTTTTGCACAGTTATGCTTCAAACAATACTCTAGTACTTATCGAGCCGTTTTTTCGATACCTGGCATAGTTTTTTGTTTTCATCATAAGTACTGAACAATTTTGAGGTGAAAAATCGCCTGTTTTATTCCCGTGACTATCAAAGGCTAACTAACGTTACGAAAGTTACGATGAAAGGCTAACTGATAGCAACGATCAACGAGACGCTAGTGGTAGAAAGGTTGTAGTTGGATCATGCTACATTCGCAACGAGCAGACTATTCGAAAGAGAAGAAAGACAAGGAAGTCTTGCGTTGACTGTAATGAGCCCGTTTGTGATCAGCACACAGCAAAAATCACAAAATGTTTTAATTGTACACAGAGAGAAATATATAGTAACCTCAACCATATTTCAACCATATTTTATATTATCCTGAGGGGACAATAATATTTTATAGTCATGGTTACTGCCGAAAATATAGTACTGCTTATGATATTTTAGCAGTTGTGTTAACTATGATCATATGTTAATCGCAACCAACAATCTTTCAAGCATACGTTGTTTGCCAATGCTATATAATATAGTAGGTTTTCATAAAATAGATGATTCCTTAACACTATCAAACAATAGTGGTTTTTACCATATTGAATGGTATGTCTACTAAATGTATACGATATTTCATAAATACAAACATTTTCAATTGAGAGTACTACCTGTATGATTGTTTATCATGATTCGTTATTCTCTGACCTCCTGAAATGATTCCTATCGAAGAAAATATTTCACCCACATGAAGATTCGAACCTACGACCTACCTATCAATATTCAGGCACGCTGCCACTATGCTACCGGGTACTTATGTTATTTCGATCGTAGATTTGGCATAACGAATAAAAGTAATTCCAGCTGCAATTCCGAATAGCTGTTACCTCTGATACCTCTGTCTCTACTTTATTGACAAATTATTTATGTCTTCACTATACGATTACCATAATGTTGTTCGTATAGTCACTTTTCGTAAGATCTCGTAACAGTTTATTCTCAACGAGTGTTAACGTCAACCATATAAATAGTACGAACTTGCACTGAGAAAAATGTACATAGTATTTATAATATAAAAAAACGCCCATGATAAAAGTGGGCATAGTAAAATTCATATAGATTATTGCTACCGCGATCATATTGTGGGTAACACAACTACAAGCGTCTATCTAATCATGCCGTTTTGGTAGTGTGTTTTTTTTATCTAGTATCCCTGAAATAACTATTAACTACTGTGAAAGACTTTACAATATCGATATAGTTAATTCAGTTAATATTTTTACAATAGTTAGTAGTTTTTTCGGGGATAATAGATAGTCGAGCACGCCACCGAAGTTGCAGGTTTAGATATATTTTTCGCTTATAGTTGTGTTAACGATATTATGATTACGGTGCCAATAAACTATACAGGATTTTACGAGGATCGTAAAATCCTTTTGACGTGGGCGTCTTTTATAAATACCATGTACTTTGCTCTCAGTGCAGTATTAGTATTTGTGCGCCGATTTTTACAATAGTGTATAGTAATTTCGGAGATACCAGATAGTCAAACACGCCGAGAAAGTCGCATGTTTACCGATACTTTCCGCTTATAGTTGTGTTAGCCATATTATGATTGCGTTGACAATCAACTATAGGGAATTCGACTATACTCTCTTTTACCATGCGCGTTTGTTGTGAATACCGTGCACTTTTCTCTCAGTGTATTCATTGTAGTCATCATGAAGTTTAATTATTTTTTTGTAGTTTTTCATACAGTATTTGTATATTACTGTGCAAAAAACGAAAACTCCATGATTTTTGTCCAACAATCACATTGCAAAATGTGATAATTATTATTATAATATACAGCACGTTCAATAAATAAACAATTTAAAATAAATGTATATTGTTATTATTTATATATTAATCCATATTCACTTCTTATATTTTTACAACAACCTTTTTTTTTATGATATACCATATGAAAATCATGCATTTTCTATCGGGTTACCCGGGTACCCGGGTGGCTCACACGTGTTTTTTTTTTCAAACGCAACATTTTTCAAGCTAACATTTTTTTTTAATATGTAGAATGCCAATTTCGATAGAGAATCGGTCAAATAATGGGGATTCGAGAAGGTTTTGGCCAACCTTTTTTGGAAAAAAAAATTATTCAACAAAACGTACTCCGATGGGTACCCGCGTACCCGGGTGGCAACACGAGGGTTAAAAAGCAAAAAAAAATTGTTTACATAAAAAATGGCAGCGGCTCATCCGGTACCGGAAACGCTGTCAACAAAAACACGTCCTAGGAAAACGACTGTAACTTTTTTACCGTTTGAAATTTTTTAGCCAAATTTTCACACAATGTAGATAAAATGTCATACTTTAAAATGCTTATCATGGTTGTTCAATAAAGCGCAGTTTTATATACAAAAAAAAATCTTAAACATAACCTTACTTTTAGCCATCTCAGGTGTATGTAAGCCCTTAAGAAAATTGAACGGAAACGGTAGTTTTTTTATATGCAAGATTAAGTCGATCAAAATGTAACTCGCGAACAATCTCACAAACCCAAGAAAACCCAAACAACCCCAAGCAAACCCAAACAAACCCAAACAATCTCACTTTGAACACGTCCCCGATGTTGGAGGGACCTTCGGCGTACGAGGGTCGCCGGTTCCCGAATGTTCGATACTCCCCCTGCGAGACAATATTCATAATATCGGGCACGATGTCGCCGATTTTATTCGGACCGTTTCACTCCTACCGAAAACTCACCCCGTCGGGAGCTCCGAAAACGGTTCGAGCAATGGCAAAAAATATTACGAGGGAGGAGAGAAGACTCATTTTTATTTCCGTCGGTCGATAAGTACCGACAAATTTGTTCGATTTATTCAAAAATAACGAAAACACAATAAAAGTATTTGACAAAAGTACGAAGAGGCACACTCGAGTCCGTGACACACCGCTAGAGCCGAACGTTCGATTGTTGCCAACACCTGCTGGGTCCACCGCTGTTTATAGGAGGCAATACCGGGGGTGGATTATGCGAGATTTTAGCCCACGCCGAATAAGAAATGACGCGACGAACCAATGGTCGTCTTGCGAAAAATCTCGATCTCAACTTTCTCCGTTCGAGATTTTACCATACATTTATCATTATTCCCCAGTGAAATAATGACTATTTTGCGTGGGTAGTGGGCGAGCGGTGACGCACTCACATTTGTATCGTGTACATTTTCAGATCATCTCAATAGCACAGAAATTGCGCAGCACCGTTGGTCGCAATGAGCTCAGCCCGGATAAACAAAATACGAAATGACGCTACACTCGATGCACTTCGCGCAAGTACAAATGAGATTCTTCGCCCTTTTTTTTTTGTTCTTGCTACATTCTTACCACTCGAACTCATTTTATACATATTATACAGTCGAACCTCGATATAACGAAATCCTCGATATAACGGAGATTTGTCCATTCCCTTTTGATAGACACCCGTAACCGTCATACAACGACATAATCATATACCTTATGTTCTAATCGATAATTGCTTATAAAGAATGCTATAATGTAAACCGTTCCAGAATTGGACAGCAGACATTACTTATGTAATTTCATTACCCGCAAATTACAATTACTGTAAATAACTGCAATATTTCGTCACTAATTACAATTACGGGAAACAATTATAAATTTTTATCTATCAATTACAGTTACTATAAACAATTGTGATTATCAACTACAATTACTCGAAATAATTGTAATTTTTTTGTTGCCAAATAAAAATGCTTGAAAAAATTGTAATTTTTTGCTGCTGATTACAATTACTTGGAAAAAATTGTAATTTTTCCGTTATCAATTACAAATACTGGAAAAAAAAATTTTTTTGGATTATTCATTACAATTACTTGGGAAAATTGTTACTTTTTTATATCAATTACAATTTTCTTACGATTAACCCTTTAACGTCACAAAGACACTTTTCACAAGTCTTCTTTTTGACGTGATTATTCATGGCGCCACTTAAATTTCGCTGAAATAATTTTTTATACAATATTTTTGCAAAATAAGTTGAAAAAACACGAACTTTTGTGTGACATTTTTTTTAATTTTGAATTTTAGAAGTCTTATCGGAGTATTTTCGCACAATGAAGTGCTCTAAAGGTGTCCTCGATAGTTGTACTTTCGAAATATGCGTACATTTTTTTCTCTGACGTTATACCTGCAAAATAACAACAAATAGACGAACAAATTTTATCCGTTTTTTGAGTATTCAAATGTTGTGATCGGAACGAGTCTTTTACAGTGAATATGTAAATGGGCTATGGTTACCAAAGTTTTTCGGGTAGCTAATCAAGAATTCGACATGATTTTTGAAAAATGAATTTGTTTAAACAATTTGCTTGACCAGTCAATGTGACTATGTAAGCTGCATACGGTTTTCGATGTTTTCTGGGTCGCTTGTTGAGAATTTGACATTACTTTTCCAAAACTAATTTGTTTAAACAATTTTTTTGAACAAATTATGAAAAACAATAAAAAAAATTTTTTAACGCAATCTACTAGAAATAATACCCGTATCATAATTAAATCAGTAAGTAAATGTTGTAAAATAATTTTTGTCATAAAAAAAATTGTTTAAACAAATTTATTTTGTAAAAACAATGTCAAATTTTCGACAAGCGGTCCAAAAAACATAGGAAACTGTGTCCAATTCACATAGTCACGTTCACTGTACAAACAATTTGTTTAAACAAATTAATTTTGCAACAAATTTATTTCACGAAATTGACTTACTGATATAATTATGATACGGGTATTATCTCTAGTAGATCGAGTTTTGAAAAAATCCCTTTTTTAATTCAATCCTTGAGGCTTCGTTTTTACGAGAAAAAAACGAGATATTCATTTCGATGCTTAGAATTCTCTCGAGCAAAAAAAATCTAATGATACCACATTGCGTGATTTACTATTATTGAAAGTAATTTTAATCATTTCTCATTTAATTACAATCACTGAAAATAATGGCAATGATTTCTGATTCAATTACAATCACTGAAAGTATTTATTTGAATAAACTTCGATTTAATTAAAATGACTCAATGTTTTTTAATTAACGCCAATTCAGTTACAATTACTGGAAATAATTTCAATGGACTGTAATTCAATTACAATTATCGAAAGTAATTTCAATGAACTCCGATTCAATTATTATTACTAAAAGTAATTTTAATGGAATTCGATTTAATTATAAATTACCTTTAGTAATTTGTAATTGTTAATTTTTTATTACAATTTTGCCCAGCACTGAACCGTTCTTTCGTAAAAAAATATCCCCATATTTATAATACTGATATACATCATTTAAAAATAACATTTTAAGGTACATGACTTCGCTACTTCGAAACCTCAATATAACGAAAACTCGATATAACGAAATTCCCTTGAAATTCGTTATATCGAGGTTCGACTATACATATATGTATATAATACAGGGTGGTCCCATTTTTTAAAAAGACATCGAAGCAAATAGAAAAGATGAGTTCGTTCAAAAAAGTGGTTTTATAAAGGTTTTATGGTTTTAAGAAGGACATCCGATGGTAATATAAGATATTTCAATTGTATAATTGAAAGTACCCGGGATACCGCGGTTGGCTTCGTCTCGAGATCAGCTATTTTTCTAATAAAAAAAAACATGCCCTTCCATTTTCTAAAATTTAACGTTGCTCATGTATCGTATATGTGTGGTCAAAAAAAAACATTTTGCATCACCATCGGACGTCCCCCTCAAAACCATAAAACGTTTGTAGAAAACACTCTTTGTATGACGTCAGCTTCTCGTTTTATTTCAATTGTTTTTTAAAAATGGGACACCCTGTACAAACGCGCACGGCTACCATCGATTTGTTTGTATGTACAGTTTGGTTCCTCGCGCACATCGAGGTTTCGACGTTGTTCGTTCGTCACACAGCATCCGGGTTATCTCGAAGAAATGGACTTATCCGATTTCCCAGATCTCGCTGAAAATGTCGAACGTTCTTCTGCGATTGCTGAAAGAAAAAAAGGATTGAAAATAAGAAATTGCAGCTCGCGTTTTTTTTTCGCGTTTGTTGCGTCAATGTTCTCGTTCGAGGCTTACGTTGAGAGCGTCCCGCCACTCGATATCGAAGAGACGCACGAGTCCTCGCAAGTTTCTTCGAATGAGGCCCCGAAGCTCGCGCGGTGTCAGTTTGAACGGCTCCTCGCTCGTCGAGCTCTCCGTCGGGATCCTCGTACTCGTTTCGTTCGTTACAGTTGCGGGTTGCGTCGTAGTTGTCAATTCGTTCCTAAAAGAGAGGCTCGTTTCCCCTCCTCGTTGCGTTGTCGTTTCCGGTCCAAAATTATCCGCGACGACATCGCTTATTTGTCCGATTGCCGATTTTGTCTCGTTCACCGTCTGAGAATATATATGAGGTATTCCATGTTACTCCCGTAGACTTTTTCCCTGACCCCCGCCAATTCGATTTCTTAAAATCTGATTCCATTGAATCTAAAGGATCCCCTGATTTTTTGTCTATTGTTCGAAACAACCCTTGGTCACAAAATAATTTTTTCCGAAAAAAACGCCCCGATTGAGAAATCTGAAAAAAATCCCAAAAATGCGTGATTATATGTAAACATTTTCAAGCTATCACCCGCAGTGGAAGTATGATTTTTTCGTTAGCCGTCAAAAAGTTCTGGTATTAATTTCAATTGAAGTCGTATTCAGCACAGAAAAAATCATACTTCCACTGCGGGTGATAGCTTGAAAATTTTTACATATAATCACGCATATTTGGGCATTTTTTCAGATTTTTCAATCGGGGCAGTTTTTTCGGAAAAAAAAATTTGTCTAAGGGTTGTTGCGAAAAATGTTAAAAAAAATTCAGGGTATCTTTCAGAGTCAATGGAATCCGGTAAAAAAAAATCGAATTGGCGGGGGTCAGGGAAAAAGTCCACCGGATTCACGTGGAATACCTCATATATATATATATATATACAGGGTGAGGCACATACAGTGTTACAGAACAATAGCACTCAAACTATTGATCATATCCAAAAATGTTTCAGACAAAATGTTTCAGTGCTCGAGAAGGCCGTCATACTGGACCACCGTATTTTTTTATCGGTGGAGGCGCTGAAGCTACCTCAAGGTCAACTCCACATTTTTAAATGGAACCATGTATTTTTTTTTCGATGACAGTATTACCGATATTAAGACGAATTCAGCGACGTACAACACATCGGTAATAATGTCATCGAAAAAAAAATACATGGTCATCGAAAAAAAAAATACATGACGGCCTTCTGGAGCACTGAAACTTTTGTATGAAACATTTTTGGATATGATCAATAGTTTGAGTGCTATTGCTATGTAACACTTTATGTGCCTCACCCTGTATTATATGTACATCATATTCTCATAGGTCATGGGTCATTTGAGAATAATCTATGTATAAAAGTTGACACGACTCCTCACTATTATTTGTACTACACACACGCGCACGCACACGCGCGCGCGCGTGCATTCATACTACTTCATTACATATGTTTTATATACATATACATATACATATATACATATACATATATACATATAAAACTAATGCATTACATATTTTTGTTTGACTTTTATTTATTTTTATTAAATTTTATGAAATATAAACATGTTTGTTTGTCGAATAAATCGTGTAAGTATTTTATATATGTATTATTATAGTATTTATATAGTACATATAAACATTATAGTACATATATAGTATTTATATATGTATTATTATATACATATACATATACATATATACATATACACATATACATATAAAACTAATGCATTACATATTTTTGTTTGACTTTTATTTATTTTTATTAAATTTTATGAAATATAAACGTGTTTGTTTGTCGAATAAATCGTGTAAGTCCCATGTTTGAATTGAATAGAAAATGGATTGATAGGGTAGAGAAATATTCTAGAAGGAAAAGTTCCGCGAAAGTAGTCTCACCTCGAAAACGACTCGGGCAAGCGTCCAAAAAAGTCCTGGCCTATGCCTCTTGATCTGTCGAACGACTCTCCTGGCGTCCTCGCTTATATTGGCCCGGGCGATCTTCCGATCGCCGATACGATCGTACGTATCGATTTCCATCAACGCGGAACCTCGATAATCCTTGGAGACAATCTCCAAGAGTTTTTCTTCCGCCGCATCGTAAAATTCTCGGGAGTCGATCCGAACGTCGCTCGGCCGATGTTCGATGTTCGGGTGGAGACGCCGCGTTCCGCCGTTCCGTTTAACCTCCCGAGCCTCGTAATCTCGCTCGCCAAAATGGTAATTATAAGAATTGACTCCGGTGCGCGGTGAGACGCGATCCCCTATCGATCGGGAGTTTCGATGCTCCCCTCCGCCCCCGCTCGCCTCGACCAAACTGACGATCAGCAGACACAGACTCGTCACTCTCGTTCGACGATCCGGAAACATCTGAAAAAGTCAAGTCCGCGAATCTCGTCCAATGGAGGCTGTTGCAAGCTTTTTACAAGGAACATCCCTCGGGTGTCGTCCTTTGATTTTGTTGAAACTTATATATGTTCTGAAGCATTGAATACTAAGCGACACGTATTTTTTTTTATCGGCGGAAAAACGTTTCCAAGGGGTGAACCAGCCCTCGAATAGGGGTGAACCAGCCCTCGAATAGGGGTGATTCACGCCTTCATTTTTTTTGGAATAACTCTGTAGTGGATTTTTCATCGCTTCGGATTAGAAGAATTTTCGTTTTTGTTTTGTTGCCATCGGTCGACTGCTTGTGCGTGAGACTGCAATATTACCCGTTATCATGCCTTTCTTCGAGGGCTCGTTTCACCCCTTAAAACCGTTTTTCGCCGATAAAAAAAAATACGTGATAATTACTTTTCAATGCTTCACAACATTTATGAGTTTCAACAAAATCGAAGGATGACACCTGAGGGATGTTCCGTGTTAGAAATAAATTACGGCTCGTGCACCTTCTCAAGATCGACGTTATCGGTGCGTGCGTGGACAATCCACGAAATAAAATATGTCTGAGAGATACGCCGAGGTCGGTATCTCGCTCGCAACTGCAATCGATACATTTTCTCTGGCGGTGAAAAAAAAACTTTCGTGTAGTCGCCGCGTCGTCGCCCCTCCGTCCCTCTCTCCCACCCCCGGTATATATAAATTCGCCTCGCCCTAGAACCAGCTCGGAACAAATAAGTTTGGCCGATTCGTTTACGAAACACGCGCTCGGACGACCATCGTATCGTACCATATACGCCCCCCCCCCCCCCCCCCCCGAATTTCGGCAGCGCGTGTCACGAATTCAATGTGCTGTTTCGCGACTGATCAAAAAAAAAACGAGCTTCTTGAACCACGCGCATCCACCCTCACATTTCATCGTATACCATTTGTAAGATTCTCTATGATCGCGTATGCAAGGGTTGGTGACAGCGCGTGGGCTGGCAGCGTGACATTTGCTCCACCCTGCTCTTGCCGAATTTAAGGAGTTACCCCCACTTGCGATTTTGAAAAAATCGATTTTTTATAGCATTTTTTGGAAGTATAAGTATCTGAGAATATGTCCTGAAAATTTCAAGTCGATCCGAACAAAATTGACTGAGATATGAGCGTTGAAAGAGAAGAATCCGTGAATTGAAGAACTAAAATGGAAACTTTAAACGCGTTTTTCGCAAAATGGCATTTCTGAAGTCGATGACCAAGATTACTCGAACACTAATGAACCGATCTTCTTGAAATGTTGCAGGCTTATTTAATACATAAAAATGTAGTCTTTAATCGTTCGATTTTATTTTTCGAAAAAAATGGCCGTTTTATAGCCAAAAAACGGCCGTTTTCTTTTCGTTAAAATCGAACCATTAACTTTGACTGTCCGCCATTTTGTGAAAAATGAATATTTTTTAAAATCCTTCGATTAAAGACTAGTTTATACTTATATTTGACTAAATCCATCCGCATTTTTTTTTTTCAGATGATCCACTTCGCCGCAATGTTGGTCACCGCAAACCGTGTATATAAAAACATTATTTCATTGACGGCCATTTGCCACTGAACAATGTAATATTTTTCAATAAAAAAATTACTGAAAGTTCTTCAAGATGTGTTCTTTAAGATGGTATATTGATCGATTGAAAAAGTTTTGTAGTTTTCTTTAAAAAAATTCATGAAAAAGGCTTTTTTTTGCGCTACAAGTGGGGGTAACGCCTTAAGGATGTTGAGTCCCTATGAAACATGTTAATGTTAATTGATCAATAAATAGCTTCTTAATCGTCATGAAATTTTAGCACGACCTCCTGAATACTCCATGTAAAAACATACCAAATTTTCCGAATTCTATCATCATTACTTCCACCTCCTTAAGGGTTGAAATAAAAAATGATCAGAAAATTCTGAAAATTTGTATGTTTTTGTATGACGTATTTAAAAGGTCGTGTTAAAATTTCACGACGATTAGGAAGCTCGTTATTAAAAAATTAACATTTTGTTAAGAACAATTTTTAAAAGAAATAAAAAAAAAATTTATCAATAAACTTCGTTTTGTTTCCGTTGCTTCCAGTATATTGTAGATATTACAAAATTGAGAGGTCAAAAAAAAAACTTATTGCAAAGTTACATCAGTGTCCATAAGACAACATTTAATTTGTGAATGTTAATTGTTCAATAAGGAACTTCCTAATTGTCGTGAAATTTTTACACGACCTCTGAAATACTTCATACAAAAACATACCAAATTTTCAGAATTTTATCATCATTTGCGATAACCAAAAAGTGGGAGGATCCTTCCAAACCACATACGTAGACTTCCTAGGAGGCGTTTTGTTAGGCGAATGGAACTTTGCGAGCTTTTTTCGACGATAAATCATTTATGATTTCGGTGACATCCAGCTTCCGGAGTAAATGACTTTCCAACTTGAGCCTAGAAAGTTCAAAGTGTGGGAAAAGAGGTTTTTCGCATTTAGATGGCATAATTTTGAACTCTTGACGAAAATTCGTTGATATTTGTAGTCGGTGGAGAATTTCCCACCGGATAGAGGCTTGAAATCGTCTAAGGTAGTACGAGCGCGCAATCTTGATTTCTATAGATTTTGTTCAAATTTTAAGCAGACATTGTTCATATCAGCATGCATGTTTGAGTTAAATTTCAGAACAGTCGACTATTTAGATTGGGAGATAATGGGTTTTACAATTGCAACTTTTCGACAGATTAATTTTCCGTAAAAAATATTTGTCCGCTATAATAAAAAAAAACATATGGCAACACTGCATCGTTCCACGTATCCAATGACGTGACTTTACACGGTACATTTAAAATAATACTGCAACACACATTTTTATTTGGAAGTAATTTTCAATCGAACAAAGTTTCTAATTAGTTATGAATAAACCAAGACTTTTATTTGTTAATAAAGATAACATAAACCATATAAAATATTGATATTTATAATGCAACTACTTTTTTATGACAACATTTTTAACTTTAGGAACACGATAATTATTTTTTCCTCGAAATATTGAACAATACTGTTCTGCGGTGTTGCCATATTTCTTCTTGAATATTATAGGGGACAAATATTTTTTACGGAAAATTATTCTGTCTAAATTTCGATGCAGACCCTGCAGTGTTAAAAGTTGCAATTTTAAAACCCCTTATCTCCCAATCTAAATAGTCGACCGTTCTGAAATTTCACTTAATTATGCATAATGATATGAACAATGTCTGGTTAAAATTTGAAGAAAATCTATAGAAATCAAGATTGCGCGCTCGTACTACTTTAAAAGGATAGAAAAATGCTATGACCTTTTTGGCAAGTTTTTCTGAATCGCCAAAATCGTGACATTTCAAGCAGCTGTTGCGTCGGTTCTATTTGAGCGTCATAAACTTACAACAAGGTTTTTAAACGGATTTCGATAGACTTAGAGAATGCCGTTGGTTTCAACCCAATATCTCAATTAGTTTTCCTGAAAGTGCATTGAAAATATAAAAATTCGATGGTCCGAATTTGAAATTCTGCCAAAAAATAGACAAAATTATGGGAGCTTGATCGACCAAGCGGCATTTTCGAGGGGAATCAATAACGGGAAGAATACGCAGAAAAATGTGAACATGTCAAATTCAGTGAAGAAACTTTTTTCTGGTTGAGGTGGGAAGAAAATTCGATTATCAATCTTTTTTATGAGTCCAGATCGATGTATTTTGATCCCCGGAATACAAATTGACCGGTAATTTCTCCCGAGACGCCTCAAGTTTAATTTTTTTTCTTTCATATCATCAAAAGTGTATCTTAACACATTTTTCCGTGTAGTCGATTTAGGTTTGAGCTTTCGGCAGAAATCATCTAAAAGACGAAGGAAAATAATTTCGACCCGTTCGGCCACTTTTCCAGAGTCATACATTTATAAAAATTAAGCAATTTTGAGGGATTTGGCAAACTAAAAAACAGTTATTCTACATTTATCAAATCGTAGATATACTTGAATAGTATATTTAAGCATACAAATTTTATTTACTTATTTTATTCATTATAAAAAAAGGTTACCGCGGGAGTCGCGCATCGGCGTGCAGTCTACTTTGATTTGCAAAAAGTTCAAAATATTTTTTAGTTAAAACATGTGTAATTTCTATTTGACAGTAATTAAAATAAAGAAAATGCAAATTTAAGAGATTGGCATACATTTACAAAAAAAACTCAACATTTCACGAAAAATTTCTGTAAAATTTTGCACAAACTATTTTTTTTCTTATTTCTCAAGAACAATTCTCTTCGAGTAAAAGGTATCAATATTATCAATATTTCTACCAAATTTCAACCCATTGAACCCCATTCGGCTCTCAGTTTTGAGATAAACTATATTGGAGTTTACATAGAATTTTAATTAAGTTGCACTAGGTACTTGTGGTGACTAACTACTTTAGTAATCTGTTGAAAAGTAGTTAATGATCAAATACACTAGTAATTGTAACTGCGCTCTCGCTTCTACCTGCGGCATGCGCTCCTAATCCGAGCGGTGGGGCACAGCGTTGGCAGGCTGCAACGTTTAAACTTTTTGAATTTCGCTTTGAAACTTTGCAAAAATATTCTACATGTACAATTCTACCGTTTGGAGAAAAAACAAAGAAATCAATTTCTTTGAATGTTATAAATTTATACCCCGCCTTAAGTGACATACATATATGGGGGGGAAGGGGGGGGGGGTAAAAAAGGATTTTGATAGACTTGGAGCCTGTCGTTGGATTCATCCCGATACTCACCTCAATTTTTTCCCGGAAAGACCAATTGAAAAATGGCCGGAAGAGAGGCTCGTCTTTGAAATTCTGCCCAAAATCGAAAAACCATCGGAGCTCAATAAACCAAACGGCATTAAAAAAAAAACAAACGATAACAAAGAGAATAAGTCTATAGTGGAGTGTCAAATCGAGATAAATAAATGAGCGGCGATTCGGCGAAGAAACTTTTTTTTGGCCAAAGTGCGCAAAACATTTGAAACTTACCTGTATTTTCTTCCAAGTCTATATTTACGTATTTTTGCCCCCTGCATCACTAACCATATTGTGGGTTAACGGAACGTGTCGTTCCGTAATCGCTACTATGGAGCAACTAACGGTACACCGCGAGAGCGAGTCCGAGACTTTCTTGGCAACTTCCGTGCAACTCTGCCGCGCGTGGATTACCATCGATTGCGCGCGAATCGTTACGAAGCTTCTGCCATTCGTCCGTGCCTCGCTTTCGGTACTCGGATGGGTGACCGGCCAGGCCGGAGTCAGTCTTACCGTACAGGCACCGGGTAGACACTTTCTCTGTGCGAATGGGGGGAGTCAGACGCGATAGGGAAAGAGGGGGGTCCGCCAGGAAGATCTATCAGCCACTGGACATAGTGCATCGCCACAAGGGTGGGTGCGGCATCCCACCGACGCGAGATAAACTAGTTATCGATGTAAAAAGATTTTCCGAAAGTTCCGACAGATTGGACCGACGCCAGGCTCCTTCCGTGCCTCTGCCTCTCAACGTCCTCAACTGCCACTCAAACATAACGACTCTAAATTGCCCCTTTGATCACTCGTTATGCGGCGAGTATACTTTTATCGGCGTTAAATAACTATTTAACCGTGAGAACCGTGGCTTTTTGTCAGCTTAATACCGCTGTTATTGTTATTGTTAATTATGTACCCCCCGTGGAGAAATTCGTGGCGGAGCCTCCAGATTCGACCTCATCCCTATAGGCATTTGGTAGGAACGCCGTACGTAAGAAGTCCACGTGGGAATCTAAGTGGATTCCGCGCTGTTTCCCGATTCACATCGTTTGAGAATTTTTATTTGAATTTTTCAACCGGTAATTATTGGATTTCCAAAAAAAAGTATCCTTTCGTGATTCCGTGGACGAATTTTTTGGTGAGTCCCAAGCTGCACTTTTGATTGAGAATTCTTACCACGTTCGAATCGAAAATATGTGAAAAGCCGCGAGAAAAAACTCGGCGTGTTGAAATATTGCCTGCACGCTTCCCGAGCGTACACGCGTGCAGTGATGTTATGTGAAAGTGCAGTAAAATAAATAGCGAAGGATAATTACCGTGAATTTTTAGTGATGGGATTTATATCCATTTTTGAGATACACTTTTTGAAGCGAATTATACTTTTCGAAGATCCGCTTATTTTGTATATCTATATATTTCATTCAAAAAATGCAACGCACAAAATGCGACGAGACGCATCAAGAATCATGTTAGATTCGGTTTAATAATGTGGAAATTCTTTAGGGCTCTAATTGGATTCGTACATTGGATTCCAATGGGAAATCGCGATTAGAATCCAATGCCTATTGGACTCCTGTGAGGAAGCGGAAATACGTATGGGAATCCAATTTGATCCCTGCGACAATTTGTGCACGGGCTCTTCTTGCGATCTGTAACGTGCGAACGCGACTTATTGGCATGACTCTGCAAATCAGTTAACAACACGCGTTGCCTTTTGCGAACGCGTGCCTTACGGCCAAAGCGCTGTAAGTGGTTGGAGAACAAAAAAACGTTATTAAGGGAGCTTTCCAGTGTGAAATTTTCAAAAAATCGATTTTTTTTTTTTTGCTTTATCGAATAGTATACACTCTTCCGAATATTCCCTGAAATTTTCATGCCGAAATTCAGATTATTTCAGTTACTGTACAGCATTTCTTGGAAGAAGGCAACGGAGCGCTACAGCTACAGCGAAACTTTGAACGCGTTTTTCTCGAAACAGCATTTTTCAAAACGGTGTCCAACTTGGAGGGCAGAGTTTTAAAGCTATCGAGTTGAATTTTTTACACAATATTCTTAATGTCATTGTTTATCGTGCTATGGAAGCTTTTTTTTTTTTTTGACAACTTCCTATTTTTTTGTAAAAAAAACTGCCAAAAAAAATGCTAAAATCGATACTTTTTGTTCAAACCGGCGCCATTTTTGCAAAAAAAAAAAAAAAAAAGCCTCCATAGCACGAAAGCCAATTATATACCGATCAATAATCTTTTTGTGTTTTTTGTTTCAGATCAAAATTGTGACCCCCAACGTGGACACCACATCCAAGTGCATTTTCTGCAACAATTGTTTCATCATTTTTATAGATATTAATTAATAAATAAATCGATCTTTAAAAAATTGTTTTGTATTCTTCAATACCCAATTAATATACAAAAAAAAAACCAGACCGATTAGATTATTTTTTCTTTAAAAAAAAAAATCGCGAAAAACAGCGATTTTTCGGGCTGTCACACTGGAAAGCTTCCTTAAACGACTTTTCTGGCCTCTTCGCGCATCGTTGGAGTTCAATGAAAAGGTGTACGAAGAGGTAAAACGCGACGGTGAAAAAAAAACACGGTAATCAGGATCAAATATGTTTGAGTTATGAACTCCTTGAGCTAAATACAGTATACGCGTTGTGTGTTGAGTGCACGGAACGTCACGGTTAGATTATTGCATAGTGAATAATTGATCGCAACTCGATATTTCAATGGAAAAATAAGCGTTTTCTGCTTCCGAAGATCAGTCATTTTTTGTCGTCAAAGTGTCTCATTCTTGCTCTCCGACACTCAGCTATATACACGCTGGATATCCTTGTAACACTTCGACATCACGCGGATTTTTGTACCGAAAAAGAAAAAACAATTTCTTCCTCTTAACACATTCGATATTTTCGTAATCTTTCTTTTCATTTTTCTATTTAAAAAAATGTATCCTTCAATATTCCAGAAATTAAATAATTAAATTGTACGATGAATAATCTGGAAAGAGTTCAACGTGTAACATAAAATTATCTACGCGCGAAACGCTTCTCATATTTCCCACTATGAAAATGGCGATAAGTGTCCACCAGTCGCGGCATACCGAATAATTGTATTTCTTATCTGGTCTTTCGAAAGGTCACAAAAAGATAAAGACGTTATGGTAACGCGTTTGCGAGGGCGCAAACGCGGTGATGTCTTGGGGGGAAAGAAAGAAAAAAGCCTACTCCGGTCCTTCCACGACTACCATTAACCGTCATTGGTCTCTCCCGTAAAATTACGTAATTTACATCATCGTTAACTCGTATCTTTCTCTTACGAGCGTTACGACATCACCGTGCGTTTATGCCATAACTCCCTTGGCTCATGCGAAATACCGATATCGTACGAGCGTCGAGACACGTGGGGAACATTGTCCGATATTTCCTTCGTTAAAATTTTTCATTTCTTCTTCGTATGCACACAAAGCCACCCATGGCAAAATATACAATTGACAAACCATGCCCTTTTTCGTCAATTTCATTAATATGACATATTTAATTGCGACAATGTGCATTATTTTTTTCCTCAAATACGAGTTCGATTCCGATGAAATAATTTATTGTCGAATAATCGAAAAAACGGCGCTACGAAAAATGCACGGAAAACTCCAAAGTTGTATAATTATTATTGTTTTTTTACACTGCGACGTTATAGCGCAATATTTATGACATTCGCGTGTACTGCTATTTAGGAGCGAGAAATATGGATAACGATACACCTGTCAATTTACCTTTGAGGCGTTGCGCAGATTTAACCCGATGATCCAGGAGATACGCAATACCGCGGCGGGAGTGGTTCCTTTTCCGGCTGTCTCGCAGTCAACGGTTCTCTTTTTAGATCTAAAACGCGAATAGTGAAAGTATAACGTGTAAAAGTGTATGCCTCGATATATTGACGATTAATGTACACACGCACGCGCGCACACGCGCACACACACACATGTGTGTGCGTGTGAGTGTGCGTGCGTATGCAATACGGATATTGCGTTGCACGGTGCACGAAAAACTCGATTCAGCTCGCGTGCACTTGACTGACGAAACACGCGGCTCGATCAACCGTGAAATTTTTCGATCTCGTGCGAAAATCTCTACGATTGTAATTTCGATACTTTTCGACCCCTCGACTATTTTTTTAGTCCAATGAAAAGTAAAAAGGTGCCGAATCGTCGTTTCCTTACATTTTTCATTGGATTTCCGTTTAAGTCAGCCAAACTTCTAAATCGGCTATAAATGTAGACACAGCTATTGAAATAGTTGGGGCAAAATCGCGGTAAACGAACGAGAGAAATAACGAGACGATGCGCACCTGTGCAGGACACTTGGAGAAATGCATCTTGCGGGCTGCTCGACGTGACTGACACTACCGAGATGAGTCGCGTGGTCCAAGACTCGAGGAATATCGAGACAGAAAGAGAGAGAAAGAGATCCCGAGGCCCTCAAGGTTATCCACGTGGTTTTCATTTCTTTTTTTTTTTACGAAAGACCGTTGACTCGCTCTCCCCGCTCTTTCGTACATACATTTAGATGTATACACGAGTTTGTTAGAATTTTTCGAAATTGGCCCATTACCGGAACGAATAGCTTTCCTTTTTGTCCTTGGCTCGATCGAATGACGTAAAAATTAGTCAAGACGTTGGTGTTTCAGGGCTGGGGTATCGAATTGCTCAACTTTTTCATCGAACCTATTTCATTTTATTTGGACAAATGACGCAGTTACATTTATCGTCTAATTCGGCGCTTCGTATGCTAAATCGTGTATCGAAAATAAAAAATACACGAGACCCGTATGACGTTCGCTCGTCGTAGAGATAAACTGTATTGATTTGTGGCATTTGAACGATCGCGTCGGCACCTGGAGAAACCGACCCGCGTCACCCGCTGCACCTGAGAATCTATGGCTACGTATTCGTGGCTAGGTATCCAAGTACGAAATCCCCTCGGCTTCCCTGTCTTTCTATATATCACAACAACAAAAAAAACGAGTGTGTAAAGGTTGTATCTGATGTAACAACACATTGGACACATTGTTCATGCCACGCGGCTTAAAAGGGCCGATTTGTCGTAGTCACTGCGAGCGTGTGCCGAGTGAAGGAATATCTACTCATAGCAAATGTAACACTACGTTGACACACTGGGTCGTTTTGACCCGGACGAATTTGATATGATAAGTTCACTTTACCAAAATTAAAAATTTTCAGGAATTTTTTACAGTTATCGAATCTTACACATTCCGAATTTCGATTGTGCAGACGTATTACGAAATGTTCCAAGTGTTCCCCTGATCTCTTCTGATAAAACCCGATGGAGGGATTTTTAATGGCAAGTGGACGTACTATCCGAGTTTAATTGACCCAGTGTGTCGAAATCGTTGCCAAGTACAAGTCTCTCAACGAAGGGTTAGTATTTTTCCTCGTTCTTCTTCGCGAACTCGAGTTGACGCAATGGCGAAGGTGTATGAAAAAAACGACGAGAACTCGGAGAACTATTGACGATTTTTTGTTTCATCTGACTGAACACAATGGCAGTGACCACTGACGTCAATCTTATTCATTCTTTCCTTTTTTCTCGCGTCGATTCCCCTCTCTCTCTCTCTCTCTTTGCTATACAATTTCCAACTTGTGTCAATGGCGCTATTAACATATTCGTTAGTATTGTCGGGTCGAGGAACATTGTCGTACTCTCCACAAAAGCCATCGCTTGAGCAAATCTTTCGAATCCTTCCGTCGTACACTCGTCTACTGTTTCCTGTCCGAAGGAAGACCCTTTATGGCAAAGACCCCGCGGAACAAGGGCTTGAACACTTCCAAGACACTCTGAGTGCGACGTGCCGAATTCTGAAATAACGAGAGAGAACAAAAACAGAAGCAGGAACAAGAAATGCACGGCTTGAAATTTGCCAAAATGAACCAAGAGTGTCAAAATTAGAAAAATCTGCGAAACTCGTTTCTGGTTGGAAAAATTCTTCAAGAGGGTGAAATTTAGCCAGCTAACGTTACGCATATATCCAAAATGTACCTAGGTGATGTGTAACTTGTTTAAATAAAAATCGTTCCGAGCCCGATGATCGGGAGCCTCGGACTTACCAGAATGATACTACTAAATATTTTGCTGACGTTCGTTACGACGGTGAATCCAGTGCCGAATGCGGCCGATGGTATGTCCAAGGAGACTCGATTTCTGTCGAATTCAGGAATGTCTTCGGTCGTCGATTCGATCGCACCCTGGGCGGACAAAAAGCAACCAAACCCCCTCGTAATATTTTCCACACCGACCGCAACATATGAATAAAAAAAAACAAACAAACGAAAAAGCCTTCATTTATTTCTCCCATGTTTTTTTTTCAAATGTTTCACCAAGATCGATCGCACCTCTTTCTCACCCCAACATCGAACGATTCGTGCCAGGATCGGAGGATTTATTTCCAACACCACATCGATTCACTCATTTACGCACGTGCCTTTACCGAGGTATAATCGAGGACTTGTCTCGCTCTTTATTCAGGAAAGGAGTAATGTTTGCAGCTGGAAAGAAGTTTGGAAATTGGACAGGGATGAGAGAGGGGGAAAGTGATTTTTTGTAGGAATATAAGAGTCAGCTCATTGATGACAAAGTTGCCACTTTATTATTATTGTTAACCATCGGCCGCGTCATCATCATCGTCGTCATCATCATCATCATCATCATCATCATCATTATCATCATCATCATCAACATCAGCATCATCATCGTCGTCATCATCATCAGCGGCATCATCACAATTGTCCGTTTATCTCGGTACATTTATTACAAAACAGGAAGTGAATTGAACAAAAAATTCCCTATATTTACAACATTTACAAAGGTTCACTATGTAGTTATTCACAGCAGTGTTTTCGGCACAAGGTAGATCGAAATCTCGGAAAGTTTGTTCATCGTTAAGAGCAAAAATGAATCACCGTTCTACTGTCTCGTGGTGAGGTCTCGAAAATTGTGTATGTGTGTGTGTGTGTGTGTGTGTGTGTGTGTGTGTGTGTGTGTGTGTGTGTGTGGGTGTGTGTGTGTGTGTGTGCGCGCGCGTATATATATATATATATATTTTTTTTTTAATATGTATATAATTTAATATATATATTTCATATATAATTTAATATATAAATTAATATATATATTTTTATATATTGTATATATTTTATATTAATATACATATAAAAATATATACATATATATGAGTGTACGGGCGCGCGCGTGTGGGTGTGCGTGTAAGGCATGAAATTCGCAAAGGCTGTTGGGGAGACTTCCGTTAGAGCTCGTCGTCGCGTTTAGACACGGAGCAAACGCGTTTTTAAGGGCCAGTGGAATCCGCCTTTACCGAACCGTTGGCTAGAAAGTAAAAAACAAACAATGAGGGGAATCAGAAATTTAAGTGGAGACACTTTTGTTTTTCTGTTCACGGTCGAACGATGACGGTAATCCGAAAAGTGGTATCGCAACAATCGAGGCTCTTTTTTTCACTTGCCGAAGAAGCTCGCGATGAAGCTGAACAAAATAAATGTTTTTTTTTTATTTTTCTACAAAGATATGTACAGCATTTTCGCTATGCGTGGAACGAATTTGGGATCTTTCTACTGGGTACTGGTGAAATTCAGCGTTAAAGAAAAAAAAAACATGTGTATTGGAAGTTAGCGGGGTTTCCGGGAGAGGGTGATTGCGGTGGAAAAAACTCAAAATTATTGGTCGCTAGGAGGACGACAGTCTTCACTGTCACGTGGGAAACTGCAGCGACAACGAAACGAAACAAAAAAACATAAATATAAATTTGCGTGTGTAGTCATCGAGCGATTGTGGAGTGTGAATAAGCTTACGAGCGCTACAAAAGTAAAAAAAAAGACAAAACGGGGAGGAATAATAGAGAGATTTTCCATCAGAATATCCCAAATGGCCATTGCATGGAGAATGGTTTTTCGGTAGAAAATATTGTCCTATTTATTCGTGAAAGATAGGCGTACGTTTTGAAAAAGAAAAATGTGATATTCGCGTATAGATTGATAAAAAAAAATTCAACGTATTATTTACACCGTAATTGTAGGCGAATGCTTCTTCGTTTGTTTCGAGAGTTCGATGTGGGGTTTCGTGTGGGTCCATTCCATTTGGGATATTTGCCCAATAATTTCGTAATTGTAAATTAAATAAGGAATATAATAAAATAAAATTCTTTTGCACTATGCGGCGTTCAGTTTTGAACTCTGGCTCTTATCGTTTTGTTTTTGTTTGTTTGTTTTTTTAAATCAGTACGGTCCTCCTTCCCCTCCACCAAGCCTGGCAAATGCCCCAAGATTTACCCCCGCTCCTGCACCCGGTCTACTACCACTTGACGATTTGATTCCGCCGCCGCCGCCGCCGCCGACGTTATCGTCGCCATCGTTATTCCCACCGCTCAAGCTTCCGAGGCCGCCGCTACTCCCGCTCAATCCTGAGAGCAGCGTCCCGAGGATATTCCCACTTCCGCTCGTTCCACCGCTCGAACCTGCCATTTGGATTTCAACAACCGAAAATTAACGCGCGCGTCGTTCGATAAGTCTTACGAATAATCGTGAAATATCTCAATGATTACTACACGGAGAAAAATACGGCCTCAAATTCTAACACTGGGTGCCAGAATTATAATATTCAGTGCTAGAAAAGTATAGCAGTTTACTGCCAGTTCGGAATTCCAAGACTTGTTATAGAAGCGCAAAAATGATTCTCACACCGTATAGTAAAAATGATGCGTGCATATTACATTCGAAGCTATTCTCGCATAGGCGCGAGTCCTATATGCTGTATAGTGACAATAATGCGTGCTTTGTAATTATTACACGCTATATTTTCATATGGATTTTACTATACGTACAGCATGAATCTGCGTGTATGTATCGATTTCACTATACGCATAGCATAAATCTTCGGCGTATAGCGAAAAATATTACGAAGTTATCAGTAAAATGTGACTCTTTATACCGTACTTTTTGTAGAATACTGAAAACTAATTGTTCCAATCACGTGGGCAAAATGTTTTTTGAATACTACGAAAAATCACAATATGCCGTATAAAATGTATTATTTGTATCAGTTTACGTGCCATATCGTAGGATAGAATTTCAATTTCTTCATTATTACTATATACCATAATTACAATTTTTATCTTCCATTCAATACTTTTTGATATTTAATGATATTTTTTTTAGAAGCATGGTATTGATTCTAAACTTCGAGGCCCCTGTTTTCTCCGTGTACGTTTAAGGATGTTGAGTCCCTATGAAACATGTTAAGGGGTTACGCCCACTGGCGATTTTGAAAAAATCGATTTTTTTTATTGCATTTTTTTGACGTATAATCATCTGAAAATATGTCCTGAAAATTTCAAGTCGATCCGAACAAAATTGACTGAGATATGAGCGTTGAAAGAGAAGAATCCGTGAATTGAAGAACTGAAATTGAAACTTTAAACGCGTTTTTCTCAAAATGGCATTTCTGAAGTCGGTGACCAAGATTACTCGAACACTAATGAACCGATCTTCTTGAAATTTTGCAGGCTTATTTAATACATAAAAATGTAGTCGGAACTACCAAAATTATAAGAGGGTCTGTAAAAAGGCGCAGGACGCTGTACGTTGGAATAAATCTATCTACTAATGGTAGTAATAATTATAAAAAAAAAAAAAAATGTAGTCTAATCGTTCGATTTTTTTTTTCGAAGGCAAATGGCCCTTTTATAGCCAAAAAACGGCCGTTTTTTTTCGTTAAAATCGACCCATTAACTTTGACTGTCCGCCATTTTGTGAAAAATGAATATTTTTTAAAATCCTTTGATTAACGACTAGTTTATACTTATATTTGACTAAATCCATCCGCATTTGTTTTTTCAGATGATCCACTTCGCCGCAATGTTGGTCACCGCAAACCGTGTATATAAAAACATTATTTCATTGACGGCCATTTGCCACTAAACAATGTAATATTTTTCAATAAAAAAAATACTGAAAGTTCTTCAATATGTGTTCTTTAAGATGGTATATTGATCGATTAAAAAAGTTTTGTAGTTTTCTTTAAAAAAATTCATGAAAAAGGCCTTTTTTGCGCTACAAGTGGGGGTAACGCGTTAATGTTAATTGTTCAATAAATAGCTTCTTAATCGTCATGAAATTTTAACACGACCTCCTGAATACTTCATGTAAAAACATACCAAATTTTCAGAATTCTATCATCATTACTTCAACCTCCTTAAGGGTTGAAATAAAAAATGATAAGAAAATTCTGAAAATTTGGTCCGTTTTTGTATGAAGTATTTAAGAGGTCGTGTTAAAATTTCAGGACGATTAGGAAGCTCGTTATTAAAAAATTAACATTTCGTTAGAACAATTTTTAAAAGTAATTTAAAAAAATGTATCAATAAACTTCGTTTTGTTTCCGTTGCTTTCAGTATATTGTAGATATTACAAAATTGAGAGGTCAAAAAAAAAACTTATTGCAAAGTTACATCAGTTTCCATAAGACAACATTTAATTTGTGAATGTTAATTGTTCAATAACGAGCTTCCTAATTGTCATGAAATTTTTACACGACCTCTGAAATACTTCATAAAAAAACATACCAAATTTTCAGAATTTTATTATCATTTGCGATTTGGGACTCAACGTCCTTAAATATTGGATTGAAAGTTTGTACGAAAAAGTATCGATTTATTCTCAATAGCATACTCGTATCGATGTTCAGGCTGTAATTGACTCGTCTCACCTGTACCCGCGGACAGTCCTCCGGCAATGGAACTGAGAGGCGCGAGTTTTGACGCGAATGCACCGGTTATGCCGCTCGTCGCTCCGGAAATAAATGTCGTCGCGCTATTTACGAGCGGTCCGATACCCGCTGTTCCGGCTTTTATCTTTTGACCTATCAAATTGCCGATAAATTCGCTCGTCGCTGATTGCGTGTTGTCGATCCCGTAAGCCGCATTTTTCGCTCGGTTACCCTGATCGAGAATGGTGATCGCTCGAGTCTTCGCGTCCAGGAAAGCGTCCAATTTCTGCAATCGTCAATACTTTTTTGTTTATCTTCCACTCGATCGCAATTATTTAGCAGGCACGAAAACGATATTTTCCCGGAGTGTACGACCGAGCGAGAAATCATGGTTGCAAAAAGACGAAAAAAAATATCGGAGGAAGAGTTACGTGTTTGGTGGCAGTGATTTTTCGTCTTTTTCGTAACCGCTATGAGCTCGTTTAGTTATTTCTTTTTCACCTTACCCCGAATACAAAGTTGATTATGCCATTGGAAACTCCCAGCTTGATGATGCCGATCTTTCTCTTTTCTCGATCCCCGTGCTCGTCCTCGACTTCCAACGACGGCTCATCCTCGTTCGCAAACACATACACCTGCAAATGTCAAAATACACTTGTACTCGCTCGAAGGTCGTATAAGTGGGGAACAGCCCAAAGGAAAAGACGCATCCTTTGCGTAATTACGCAGAAATAACGTTCACCAGCACATAAACATTTGATGTTACGTATGGGGACAATTGCTCGACGAAATGAGAGCTCGATGAGTTTATTCGTAGGTCCGATCACGCAGTTGCAATTGAACGCGTGCTTGAAATAATTTATAAAAATACCAGGTGGTGAGCACACTTGGTGCTTAAGTGTGTCTTTTGAAACTTTTTTTGACTGCTTCAAACGATTCGGTAACTGCTTGAGAACTTATTTCATTACGTAACGAATTGTCTCGTGTGTTTTGAACGCTTTTACTGAATTTTATTGTGACCAATTATATATATATATATATATATATATATATATATATATATATATATATATCGCTGGTAAGGGCTAATGATTTTGGGAAACTTATATACGATACATATTAGATTACCAGAATCATTGTGGCAATTAAGGGAGCTTTCCAGTGTGAAATTTTCAAAAAATCGATTTTTTTTTTTTGCTTTATCGAATAGTATACACTCTTCCGAATATTCCCTGAAATTTTCATGCCGAAATTCAGATTATTTCGGTTACTGTACAGCATTTCTTGGAAGAAGGCAACGGAGCGCTACAGCTACAGCGAAACTTTGAACGCGTTTTTCTCGAAACAGCATTTTTCAAAACGGTGTCCAACTTGGAGGGCAGAGTTTTAAAGCTATCGAGTTGAATTTTTTACACAATATTCTTAACGTCATTGTTTATCGTGCTATGGAAGCTTTTTTTTTTGGCATCTTCCTATTTTTTTGTAAAAAAAACTGCCAAAAAAAATGCTAAAATCGATACTTTTTGTTCAAACCGGCGCCATTTTTGCAAAAAAAAAAAAAAAAAGCCTCCATAGCACGAAAGCCAATTATATACCGATCAATAATCTTTTTGTGTTTTTTGTTTCAGATCAAAATTGTGACCCCCAACGTGGACACCACATCCAAGTGCATTTTCTGCAACAATTGTTTCATCATTTTTATAGATATTAATTAATAAATAAATCGATCTTTAAAAAATTGTTTTGTATTCTTCAATACCCAATTAATATACAAAAAAAAACCAGACCGATTAGATTATTTTTTCTTTGAAAAAAAAAATCGCGAAAAACAGCGATTTTTCGGGCTGTCACACTGGAAAGCTTCCTTAATTGTTATTCAAATTTTTCTTTGCAGTTTGTTTAGCTATGAAAAAAAAGTATTGCGCTACCGATCGGTAGGACCATTTCCTATAGCCCTTGAGATCGCCTACAGAACTTCGACAGGTTACAAACATTGCCTATATAGAAACGCGGATGCATGTGTTAAATCCACATATATGGATATATACGAAATATAAGTATGTACGGAGTTCAGACCACGCGTTCGCACCTTCTCCCGGCCCCTTACCTTGTACAAACACACACACACACACACACATACACGACATACGTAATCTCTCTCGTTCTCGCTTCGACACTAAAAGCTAAATACTTTACGAGCGGAAAAGCATTCATGTGCTAGCGTGAATCCGACAGTGCGAGGTTATCCGGTATCTCAACGAGGTGAATCTTTCTTCTGTGAATTCTGTTTCCCATACGACCGACTGATTTTCCACCACCGTTTAAAATGAATTTTGTAAATTTTCTGTCCGTCAGCCGATTATTCATTCCCTCGAGAATTTTTGATACTTTCTTCAGAGGAGACTGTAATTTTTCGATTCAAATTATTTTTCAACATTAAAAGAAGAAAACGAAATTGATTTTTCAAGAGGTCGTTTTGGTCCTTAGGAGACGCTCAATTTGAAAATCAAACCAATACGTCTAGTTTGTGATCTGCGAGTGTTAAGAGCTTTTCAATTCAAGATGCAATTTGTCGATAGTGATTGGTATAATTCTTCAACTTAATAATACATGATTCTCAAGAGCTTGTAATGAACTCAACGTTTCGTAATAAGTCAAATCCGAAAGAAAAGTTGGCAGGTTTGGCAGGACGTCAAAATTTCAGTCGATAGAATAGCAAAGGGTTTAGTGAGACGATAAACGAAAAGCACTGTACGGTTCGAAGAGTGACGCGCACGCGTTTGGTCCATCGTCCTCTCCCATTCGCGGTACGATTGGGTCGGTGAGTGCTCGTACGAGAGGGAGTGAGAGGGGGGGGGGGGAAGGAGACTTTCACTCTCAGCCGCAGCTGTTCCTCTCGTTTTCATCTCCGTACGATACTCACATCTCGTACTCGCGTAATCTTTTATTTTTTATTAATTCATCGTAATCTATCCTCGATGAAAATAAGGAGCCATGGAGAGAGAGAGAGAGAGAGAGAAAAGAAAAAAGTACAAGATTTACTCACCTCGTTAACGGGGTTGATGTCATTGTCGGTGGCTCTTTTTACGATTGGATTGGCAGCTGCGATGCCAATAATCAGCAGTCCGAGGGTGCAAACGACGAGTGCCGTCCTCATGATGACCGAGATTCTCGTCTACTGTTGGTCGATCGTATCGTGATATCCGCCAAGGATCGCGATAAAGCCTGTCGTCCGCGTTGAATGAATCGTTACAATGCGCAACAGTTATTTACTTACGGCTAGATGACGAGGAACGTGGTGTTGAGTGGCATTTTCAACACTATCGTTTTTCTCGGATGAAAAAGTAGACGACACAGGGTGAAAGGTAACGTGGAGGAAAAAAAAGAGAAGAAAAAAAAAACGAGGGCTCTTCTAACGCGCAGGTGCGTTGCATCGATCTTTGAATTTTCCAAACACTCGCGATTGTACAACGCCGCGGTCAATTTTCCAATCGAATCAGTAGATCGAGTCCGTTGCGGGTCAGACGCGCGATCAATCTCGAATGTTAGACTTGCGCCAAACTTACGCTCGGTTCTTCAACAGACAGAGAGAATCCCGTCCTCAAATTCAGCAACAATTTATGTAATTCGTGCTTTTCGGTTCCATATAAATATGTGTGTGTGTGTGTGTTTGTGTTTGTGTGTGTGTGTGTGTGTGTATGTGTGTTTTTTTTTAAAGGAAAAACAACAGACAGCTAGTTGAGGGAGTGTCCACCAGGTTGAGCGCCAAACGCTGTCTGTTTTCTTTAAAAGATTTTGACAAGAGACTCGGACGAGGGAAAGAGAGACGCGTGCCTTGCAAGATGCGAGACTCGTTTGCGGCAAAAGTCGAAGGAGAGCTCGAAGTCTTGTGTGCCGTGTGCGGCGGCAGCGGCGGCGGCGGCGGCGACGACGACGACGACGACGACGACGACGACGACGAGGACGAGGACGACGAGGCACGCGCGAATACGATTGCAAGAGCACACGGTCCGATCCGAGGGGAAAGAGAGCTAGATCTCGTGGAGGCGAGATCGGACGGGGGCCTATGTGCCCGAACGCTCATACATATATGCGTGTACATTATCTGTGGAAAGGTGATTCTTGAGAGTCCTCCTCCCGGTAGCCAATTGTCCACCCACGCGACATTATGTAAACTCCAACGTATTCGAATTCACGTCTCGATAGATCTATGTTTTTTTTGTTCCATTGCGTTTATCCCGGGGACAACGTTGCAACGGATTCGAAAAATACTTTGCCCACGTAACACGCGCACACATTTATCTTCACATATAGAGAAGAAGGGGTGAAAGGAAGAATATGAGGAAGAGGATGAATATGAGCGAGGAATTTTTTTTTCTTCTGATTTTCGTGATTGTTTTTTAACGGACTTAGGGCTATGCTTTATCACAACGTTTGGCTGTCGCATGGTACTTTTTTTTCCAACAATCTTTAAAAATGCCGGAGGCATGGTACGTTCTTCTAAACTGCATTTTCAAAACTGGCGTGACGTTTAGCTAAAAAACTCATTGACCAATTCTGATGAAATTTTGTATAAATCTTCCAAACTTCTTCGTCTAAAAGATGACCCTAAATGTTTTTGAAAAAACAAAAAATTACTTTATGGCAATGTGTAGCAATTTTTTTTCGAAAAAATTCAATCTTTATTTCAAAGCGCACCATTTCATCGATTTTCAATATTTCTCACGTTTTCTTGGTTCATATTTTGCGTATGAGTGTTGATGACGGAAAAATCTTCGTTTGTTTTTTTTTCGGATTAATGCCACCGATGCTACGTGTCACGCCGTCTGACAACGTCCACCGCTACTTGTTGAGGATGTTGAGTCCCTATGAAACGTGTTAATGTTGATTGCACAAAAAAGGGCTTCTTAATCGTCATGAAATGTTTACACGACCTCCTGAATACTTCATGTAAAAGCATACCAAATTTTCAGAACTCTATCATCATTACTTCAACCTCCTCAAGGGTTGAAATAAAAAATGATAAGAACATTCTGAAAATTTGGTATGTTTTTGTATGAAGTATTAAAGAGGTCGTGTTTAAATTTCACGACGATTAGGAAGCTCGTTATTAAAAAATTAACATTTTGTTAAGAACAATTTTTAAAAGAAAAAAAAATTTATCAATAAACTTCGTTTTGTTTCCGTTGCTTTCAGTAATTGTAGATATTATAAAATTGAGAGGTCAAAAAAAAAACTTATTGCAAAGTTACATCAGTTTCCATAAAACAACATTTAATTTGTGAATGTTAATTGTTCAATAACGAGCTTCCTAAGTGTCGTGAAATTTTTACATGACCTCTGAAATACTTCATACAAAAACATACCAAATTTTCAGAATTTCATCATCATTTGCGATTTGGGACTCAACATCCTTAAGAAGACCGTGCCACACCACCGCCATTTAAAAAGATTAACAACGAATACCATGCAATAGTCAAAAGTAGGAATAAAACATACCCTAAGTCTCAAAAAGGGTGAAGAAATCATTCCTTTAAAAAAAAACTATGTCAGCAATTTTTCACTCGCTTAAGGATGTTGAGTCCCAAATGGCAAATGATGGTAAAATTCTGAAAATTTGGTATGTTTTTGTATGAAGTATTTCAGAGGTCGTGTAAAAATTTCACGACAATTAGGAAGCTCGTTATTGAACAATTAACATTCACAAATTAAATGTTGTTTTATGGTAACTGATGTAACTTTGCAATAAGTTTTTTTTTTACCTATCAATTTTATAATATCTGCAATATACTGAAAGCAACGGAAACAAAACGAAGTTTATTGATAAATTTTTTTTTATTTCTTTTAAAAATTGTTCTTAACAAAATGTTAATTTTTTAATAACGAGCTTCCTAATCGTCGTGAAATTTTAACACGACCTCTTAAATACTTCATACAAAAACATACCAAATTTTCAGAATTTTCTTATCATTTTTTATTTCAACCCTTATGGAGGTTGAAATAATGATGATAGAATTCGGAAAATTTGGTATGTTTTTACATTAAGTATTTAGGAGGTCGTGTAAAAATTTCATGACGATTAAGAAGCTGTTTATTGAACAATTAACATTAACATGTTTCATAGGGACTCAACATCCTTAACGGGATTTCCCCCTTGAAGTTTTACCTGTTGTCAGCACAATGCGCTGCGTCGTCCGCGTCCCTCGTGCGACTAACCGGCGAAAGATCTAGTAACGTCTTGAAAAGTTTGCTCGCGCGCGCGTTTATTAAAGGCCTCGCGTTTTCAGAGGCACCGCCGATGAGAATCGAACCTAAGATCGTGGAGCGCAGCGCGCCGATCTTTTATTTTATTTTTTTCTTACTTTTTCGTGGAGGAGAACGTCGAGCGATTTTGACAAATACGAGCGAGGGAAGGAGCCGACCCCGTGGGGGGCATTTTGTTCCATGTAGTGTAATTAATAAATGTGAGAAATATGGGATGGACAATTGTGGTTACGCACGCGATAATAATTGCGACAGCATCGACAGCAATTGGGAGATTTTCGATCGGAAAGAACCAATTTAGCGGCTTGTTGAAATTCATTGAATTTTGTTTTTTTTTTATTCCATGTGAAAGTTTTGTTTTCGAATATTGAAAGACCGGGCTGTTACCCCGCGGGTTTTGATTCAATCGCTTCGACGGTTGCAGGCTTGTTTTTGAAGAAAAAACCTTGGAGTATCCAATCTGAATAAAAATAGATTGCGCGAGAAGAATTATTTTTTTGTTTGTCGAGAAAGGACATTTTCGGACGATTCAACAATGTTCGAATTGCGCTTTCTTAAAGATTCTTAAGGACAACGCGCTTCATTGTGCAATACCGTTGATCGTAGCCTCCATTCTGCTTCCGACCTTGCTCACTGTACGAAATTATGAAAATTATCAAAATTTAATTCTCATCTTTTTTACGCAATTATTCCGTTTCAACGATCCTCAAAGAGAAAGATAGAGAAGCTTTTTTAATATGTAAATGCAGTTTCACATTTTGATTACCAAAACCGTGGTTTATCCGTCAGATTACGAAACGACACGAGCGTGTTCATTTTTCATTGGCCCGGAGACCTAATGTTCAAGCGTGAAAGTCAACACTTTTAACGAATTAAAATTCTTCTTTTTTTCTTCGTTGGTGAGAAAAAAGACAGTAACAGACGTCGTCGTCTCGTGTCATTTTGAAAGAGAATGCATTCGCCGGACGTAATGGGATAATTCGGAGGTGCGTGTATTTGTTTGATCGAGAGTCGCAATATTAGCACGTTGGCGAGACGACGATACTTGTCGAGGCGATCTCGTGATTCCTGCTCATCATCGATCGTTGCTTCATTCGCGAAGCCATGAGAAATTATACTTCCTTAATTCGCTCTCGTTTCTACTCAGGGCCCATTTTGTTCAATATGCGAGAGAAAAAAAGAAGAAATTCAGCTGTATCCACGAGAAGAAAAAAGTCTAATATTAATTGAAAGGTATATTCGAGGTGATCGGGAAATTTCCCACTTTTCGAAATATATCCCGCGACTGGAGAGCGAGAGTTTCTCGAGTCTTTTTTTTTCGTTTTATCAATAGCATAGCTTGATTGAGTAATCGTCCATTATATCAACACAGACCAGTAAGCGCGCTCGTACACACGATGCCGTACCCTGCACAAGTTTGCACGTCATTTTACAGATATTCGCGAACATATCTAGAATACTGAGCTATATTTAATATATACAACAAGCAGAGTCATACGAGACGCAATCGCTCCGATTCTGCCTCACTTTTTGCCATATTTTCCTCCGCCTTGCGTCGATTCGTGCAATTTTTTTTCCATCCTGAAAATTTTTATCGCCAATTAATGCAGCTCACGCGAATCCGCCTGAACGAAAGGAGTCAAGGACCTCCGCCGAGTGATCGTAAAAACGTCTCATTAATTCATGAGTTTCGTCGAGAGATCGGGTCAAATAATACGTCACTCTTCGAGTGTGTTGCTTTTTTTTTATGTTCAACAATGTGCATACCCTGAGGTATAAAGGAGAAAAAAAAACAATGAACAAAAAAAAATACGTTAATAACGAATAAGGACAACTTAGCAAAGCACCACGAAAATTTGAGCGGGCGCAGGAGAGGGGGGGGGGGATGTTGCAACAAGTGAGGGAGCAGGTCCGCTGCATGCTCCAAATTGCGTCCATCTCCGAACGTCAGCCTCTCCATTGTGGAATCTCGCTTTTTGTAATTACGTAAAAGGGGTCAGAATCCTCTCGGGAAGGTATATCGCGCCGCGGCGCGTGCTTAAGAAAACGAAAGTAGTCTGTGTTATAGTTGGCGCAACGCAGTATCGAATCGTCGCGCGATCCGAGCAACGATCTTCGTTACATAAAAATAGTAAGCGATCTTCCTACACGATTAATCTCCGCTTAAATGTCAGTCAGTCTTCGATCCGTGCTGTTTTGAAATATTGAAATTTTTCGTAAAAATCATCACCGTCGTTTCGGGACGAGATATAATTCGAGTTGCGTCGATGCGGATCTTGGAAGATAGCTCGACCGACCACTTCCGCTCGTATCCATTTTTTTTCTTCTAATTTCAACTATACGCTTGCCCTTCGTTTTTTTCATTGCTTTATAATTGCTACATTTCCGGGCCGCGAAAAGTGAACATTTTATTGCAAAATTTCCCGACTAGAAATTTTCATAGGGACAACCCTATAGGGCATAAGGACCTTTTCAGGTGAACCCTGAGTAGTTTGTTACTCAGCAATGTTTATTTAGGGGTAACCACATGAGTCATAGATGAACATATAAACCTTATACTTCGCAATAATAAATAGATATACGAATACATTTTTGATAGATACTGCAATAATAAGTGGATCTTATGAGATTTTTTTTCCATTGTAGAACTTTTCTTATTTTTTTGTTCGGAATTTTTTTCATTTTTTTTCGGAACTTAATTTTTCATCAAGTTTTTCACATATATATTTTCATAAGCGTAGAGACATTTTATTTTTTGTTATGCCTTGTGTCCGTAGTCAGCAATTTATTTTGTATTCCTTAGTTTCTCTATCTTTGATCAAAAAATGAATATGTGATTTAAAAGTTAATCAAAAGTGTTTTTGCTTACATGTAAGCATAAATAAATAAAACCAAACAATAACGATAAATTGTGAATTCCATCAATGAAGGGTTATTTTTCTACCAACTCATTCCCGATTTTTCCCGTTTTATAACGTTCAAAAAAATTCCCAACCCAAATCCATGCAACGCTACGGATTTCAGTGGGTTAATGGTAGGACCGGTTAGGGTAGCCCGATAAGAACCCAACAAAAAATTGGGCTTACCCGAGGCAAAACCTGACAGAACCCAAAGAAAACCCTAGAAGATCGTTACACACCCTATAAGCACCTGATAGGGAAGCCCGATAATGACCCAACAAGGAATGGGGTTGACCCAGCAATGAATTGTACAAAAACCCAACGTCAATTTGTAGTCGGGTTGGTGTACTCTTTTTCAAACGCCGCCATTTCGTAAATTTTTCGTATAATTTTTTTCGTAGATGGCTGACCGAAAACCACATTCGTAAAGAATAGAATTTAAAAAATCGTTTGCTTCAGATGATAAGGACGGGCGCAATCACAACGCCGACGATAAAAATTCTTGCGACGTGACTTCCTCAACATCAAATCTCATATACAATTTCGAATAGAATGCTGGGAAAAAATTCGGATATTACTTCAAATATGTGTAAATATAACTCTAAAGAGTATTTATTTATATTTACACATATTTGAAGTAATATTCGAATTTTTTACGAAATGTTTTGTAAATCATACGAATAAAATACTAACACTGTAGATTGAACCGTTTTTCTAAATTGAATACCCAAAAAATCACCAAAATGGGTGTTCATACAGCCTTCAGTGTGCACGATCGATTTTTCGATACTCATATATGTGATAAAGCATTGAAAACTATTAGACACGTATTTTTTAAATCGGCAGAAAAACGGTTTTAAAGGGGGAAACCACCCCTCAACGAGAGGCGTGCAGAGGGGTGATTCAGCTGTTTCACCCACAAGCATTTCACCGATCTGAATTATACCAAAACCCAAATTCGTCTAATATAAAGCAATGAAAAATCCACTATAGAAGTATTGAAAAAATAATATACAGGCCTTTCTTTGAGGTAAATACGTGTCTAATAGTTTTCAAAGCTCTATCGTATATATGAGTCTCAAAAAAATCAAAGGCGGACGTGTAATACCGATCCGCCATTGATGGAAAAAAAAACAAAATAAAACATTCATTTTAGAACTTCTGTTAGTTCAGCTATGCAATGTCCGACAGACACGTGCTTGTAAACGAATAAACCGAGCTGATGTATAAACGCTAAATAGATTGCACAATATTTAATATGACGCTATCTATCTAATGGACGATGAAAAATAATCAACGATCTGCCCATATAGCGGAAAGTAATTGTTCAAAATCATTATCCGACACACTCTCGTTCGTGTGCTTCCGGTGGTTTGCCTGTAAAACATCATACTGACTTTTTTCATCCATGAATGCGCATATGAGAAAGAAAAATATTAATGCCATATATAGTTTTTAAACGAAGCTTTATTCGCTTCTCAGGTAGATCTGGTTCTGTATTAAAGGTTAGCTTTAAACTCACCGCACCGTCACCGGATATTCTAAAAAAAATCGATGTACTTGCGAGGCCAGTGATCTCGTAATATCCAACAGTTGTACGAATGTGCGTATGTGCACTGAGAGAAATGTACGGTAACTTCAATCATACAGGTATTTCGACCATATTTTATATTACCCTGAGAGGACAACAATATTTTATAGTCATGGTTTACTGCCTAAAATATAGTACTCATGATATTTTAGCATTTGTGTTAACTACGCTCATATGTTAACCGCAACCGACAACGTTTCAAGCGCGGGTTGATTGTTGAATGCTACGTTGTTCAACAATATAGTAGGTTTTTACAAAATGGATATTTCCTTACACTATAAAAAAATAGTGATTATTCCCATTTTTAATGGTAAGTCTACTAAATGTATATATATTTTATAAATTTATAAATTCTCAATTGAGAAAACTACCTGTATGATTGTTCACCTACATGAAGATTCGAACCTGCGACCTACCTGTCTATATTACGCACGCTGCCACTATGCTACCGGGTACTTAAGTGATTTTGATCGTAGATTTGGCATAAGTGATCAAAGTAATTCCAGCTGCAATTCCGAATACATGTTACCTCTGATATGGGGGAAATTTTGCACAGATCGCCTTTTTGATAATACACGTCACTGCGTAAATGGGTTTTGGGCGCAACCCAATAGTTTTCAAATATGGAATTTTAGAAATTGATAAATGAATGCGCCAATATATCTATATCGATTATAGCGTGCTACCGCTGTCTCTACTTTATTGACACGTTCCACAAATGATTTGTGTCTACGCTATAAGATTACTACAATGCTGTTCGTATAGTCACTTTACTTAAGATCTTGTAACAGTTTATACCCAACGAGTGTTAATGTCAACCATATAAATAGTGCAAACTTGCACTGAGAAAAATGTCCATAGTATTTATAAAAAAACGTCCATGGTAGAGTGGGCATAGTAAAATTCATATAGCTCATTGCTACCGCAATCATATGGTTAACACAACTATAACCGTCTATCTAATCATGCCGTTATCGTAGTGTGTATTTTTTATCTAGTATCCCTGAAATAACTATTAACTACTGTGAAAGACTTCACAATAGTCGAAGCCTTTTACAATAGTAAAGCCTTTTACAATAGTGTATAGTCATTTCGGAGATACTAGATAGTCAAACACGCCACCACAGTCGCATGTTTACGTATACTTTTCGCTTATAGTTGTGTTAACCATATTATAATTGCGGTGACAATAAACTATAGGGAATTCAACTATACTCTCTTTCACCATGCCCGTTTTTTCGTAAATACTTTTTTTTTTTTTTTTGTACGTTTGTACGTTTGTAAAAACGTACGTTTGTACGTTTGTAAAAAAAAAACCCAAACAAACCCAAACAAACCCAAACAAACCGAAACAAACCCAAACAAACACACTTTTCTCTCAGTGTGTGTTTACCTGTAATCGGATAACCGGAGGCTGCGGTGACTCTGGAAGGAATATCTCGCTCCAAAGTGTAGTTGACGACCCCGAGTCGAGGTTGCAATTGATCCCTTCCCCCCGATCACTCGCAACTTTTTTCCCACGACCAAATGGTTGGAAACACCGCTACGATTATATTTTCTTCGAGTGTGTGCGTTTAATCTATCGCCGCGTACGATAATGATTTCAACGTGACAGGAACGAGGTCGAACCGCGTATGATCGTACAACTGTCTCTTCTATACGTAAAACACGTTCACTATGCCGCCGGGCACTGATTTGCCTCGAACCACTATCGTACCTCGTCGCCTTACTCGTGGCGAAACGAATCGTCGAAAAACAATATCCAGAATGAAAATTCGTTTTTCCAATATTTGTCGAAAATAAAATAATTACAGGAAGAAGAAAAACGTGAGAAAGGTGTGACCGTGGAAGTTGGACGGCTAACGATCCCGACGCGAATAACGATCGCCGCTCTCGATGCCAAACGGATGCGACACCCGTGTACGAAAGAAAGTTGCCCGCGCTGACTAATTTCCCCGCTAGAGTCTATCAAGCTAGAGGCTACAAGTGGAATGAAATAATGGGAGCACGTAACATCGCGTTTGGCGGTCTTAAGGGAGCTTTCCAGTGTGAAATTTTCAAAAAATCGATTTTTTTTTTTTTGCTTTATCGAATAGTATACACTCTTCCGAATATTCCCTGAAATTTTAATGCCGAAATTCAGATTATTTCGGTTACTGTACAGCATTTCTTGGAAGAAGGCAACGGAGCGCTACAGCTACAGCGAAACTTTGAACGCGTTTTTCTCGAAACAGCATTTTTCAAAACGGTGTCCAACTTGGAGGGCAGAGTTTTAAAGCTATCGAGTTGAATTTTTTACACAATATTCTTAACGTCATTGTTTATCGTGCTATGGAAGCTTTTTTTTTTTTTGACATCTTCCTATTTTTTTGTAAAAAAAACTGCCAAAAAAAATGCTAAAATCGATACTTTTTGTTCAAACCGGCGCCATTTTTGCAAAAAAAAAAAAAAAAAAGCCTCCATAGCACGAAAGCCAATTATATACCGATCAATAATCTTTTTGTGTTTTTTGTTTCAGATCAAAATTGTGACCCCCAACGTGGACACCACATCCAAGTGCATTTTCTGCAACAATTGTTTCATCATTTTTATAGATATTAATTAATAAATAAATCGATCTTTAAAAAATTGTTTTGTATTCTGCAATACCCAATTAATATACAAAAAAAAAACCAGACCGATTAGATTATTTTTTCTTTAAAAAAAAAAATCGCGAAAAACAGCGATTTTTCGGGCTGTCACACTGGAAAGCTTCCTTAACACAACTGCTAAAATATCATAAGCAGTGCTATATTTTCGGCAGTAAACATGACTATAAAATATTATTGTACCCTCAGGGTAATATAAAATATGGTTGATGTTACTATACATTTCTCTCCGTGTAACATAACAATGATGATAATAGGACTGAGGGCAGCCGATACAGAAGTTAGTGAGAGAACCAACAAAATTACAGTACCTATGAAAAAGAACGATAGAAAATTCGAGTTCGGGCCGAGAGAGAGAGAGACAGAGAGAGAGACAGAGAGAGAGAGAGAGAGAGAGAGGGGAGAGGAGCATACTTATGTGTGGATAGAGAGAGAGAGAGAAAAAAAATGGCGCAACTGCGATTGCGCTTGTTGCGTATCTGGCATGTAGCACGCGTGCAGGAAATAAGAAATTGCACAAGATCGACGAGTGTTCCATAGATCGATCTATCGATCGATCGCATTCTCCGGCGCAGGCCTCCAAATTCTTGCGAATCTGATAATTCGTCGGGTTCTCGTAAAATATGATGAGGATTCGGCGAAGGGGCGAATGAGGAAGAGCGGTAAGAGCGGCGATCAGGAGAATACCCGTCGGAGCGAGGAAAGCGGATACAGCAGGACACACTAAAAAGACACTCCCCACTCACGTCCTTTCCGCACTCGAACGACGCGTGTGCGTGAGCCAACCAAAGTGTGCAAAGTGTGTCCTTTTACTTTCTCCAGCGTGAAAACGAAACGCGGACTTTGCCGGGTATCTCCGTCTTTACACATCTCTCCGTTCGTCGTATACGCGTGATGACATACAATGAATTCGTGGCAATTTGCACGAGTCGAAAGATTCTTCATAGCTTTATTGCCCCCTCCCCGTACTGGCCCGATTTTAACGCAACTCAAAGGAGTTTCCACTCTTTTGATATTACTGCTACATGTTGATCGTACCTTGTTACCTGTATCGAGAATCTACTTGGGCGGCCATATATTTCAAGTCGCGAAGTCGCGTCCGTATGGATACCAATTCGGTTGTGTAGCCTGCGGACGTGCAGGTAGATCTGTCCTTGCCGCGTTACGTGTCTCAAACACCGTACGAAAGAAAAAATAATCCAATGGGCGTTCCTGTGCAGATGTGTAACACGGATATGTGGTTGGACAACGTCCGTGTAGCCAATCTTATTCCGCCTGCGTATGTCATTACGATTTTATAATATAATATCCCGGATTTTCCGCTTCGTTATAAATGTAAACATGTAAGAGTCAAAATAGCCGTAAAGATCTTTGAACTGTGCCCGTCGCGTCGCTCGATGCTTGCCTTGCTCTCGTTCGTTACGTCACGTACGAATCACGCACGTATTATACTTTCTGTCCACTGAATACGTACATCTATGATTACATCCGCTATTTTCATCATTACAATTACGCAACACTTTCTCCTCTATTGAAAGCTTATGTCTAGTTTATTTGAAATATTGATCATACGGTAATTGAACGCTCCGCTTCCAGACTACTTTTAATCTCGCCGATTATGGCGAAATTCTTCCTAAGCGGTTATGCCAGGCTAGAATTTTCGAAAGGACGAGAAAATTTTTTTTTTTATGAGTTATAACGTGCCTGAGGGTCTTAAAAATTATATAGCAAAATATTGTGGGTGGTTAGAATCTCCAAGCACCCCAAACAACTATGATGGGAAGCTGGAGGCGGACGCGCAGCGCAGCAAGCTTTCCGAACGATCGCCGCCTGAAGCTGCAAAAGAGGCACGGAGCTTCAGAACGCTCAGAATGGACACAGAGGGGCAGGACATTAATGTGGAAGGCCAAATCTATTCAGGCATCGCAGATTAGACGTGTAAGAATTTTCTATGATTTTATTATACTGAAAACTGTTTTGTGCAATTTACTGCATCGAGTTTGCTTTTCCAAAGCACGGTTTTTTAACTGGGCGGACATATAACTCGGATAAATATTCACCAATCGATTTGAAAATTCAATTGTACGTTCTTTTTTCAATTGTACTTGATTTTTTGGAATTAAAATATGACTAATTGATTTTTTGGGATTAAAATATGACGAAACGGCTAAATCTACGGTGTTAGTACTTTACGGTTAAATTTATAGGTGAAGTACAATTAAAATTTTTTTCAAACCATTTTATTGGAAATTCTACATGACATTTGATTTTACGCAGGTCATTTCGTGAAAATTTTCTATCGTCGGGCGTTGCGATTGCGGCCGTTCGTGTCATCTGGAACAAACGTTTTCCTTAAAATTCAATTCTTTACGAATGTGCTTACCGTTTGGCCCCCCACTTTTAGATTGCTTTATAATTACTATTTTTCCGAGCCGCGAGAAGTAAAACTTTTATTGTAAAAATCAGAGTAGGTACTCTTTTTCAAACGCCGCAATTTCGGAAATTTTCCCTATTTTTTTTTTATCGGAGGGCCGAACGGTACCTACATTCGCAAAGAATAGAGTTTAAAAAAAAACGTTTATTTTAGATGACAAGGACGGCTGCAGTCACAACGTCCGACGATAGAAAAGTTTCACGACATGACCTGCGCAACCCCAAATATCATGTTCAATGTTGAATAAAATGTTTGGAAAAGTTTAAGATGTTATTTCAAACATGTATATATAAAACTATAAAAGACTAGGACTGTAGATTGAATCGTTTCTCTAAAATTGATTCCTAAAAAAATCACCTTGAAAATAGGTGCTGACACTAGAGTATGGCCTTAATTACTAGATTCCCTACAGAAGTACGTAGGACTTTTTCGTTATATTGTATAGTTTTTTTGTCATACAAAATTATCTGACGCTTTTTTTCCGCAAATTTGAATCGTTTTTTTTTCTATAACGCACCGTTTTGACAAAAATCAGTATATCGAAAAAACATTCCACGTACTTCTGTAGCTGTATTTATATATAATGAAGAAAGCTTTGATTTTTCGTTTCAGGTCAAAGATAGAATGAGCTACACGTCTCCGCCCGAAATGCTGTGCAGCCTCCGTCTTGTTATTAATCACCGCCAAGAAAATATTTTGTATAGTTCATTAGTAGTACAGTAAATACCTGTGCACAGGATTTCGATATACTTTATTATTTTGGTAATAAAAGAATCCGCAAAATATGCCTTTTTCCTCCAAAGTGACCAAACTCCTAAAACATTCTGAAGCATAAGCTTCGGTCGAATTCGAACCGAAGTATTGAGCAAAAAAAAAAACTTTACGTGAATCGGCATGTGCAAGATGATCGAATAAACCGGAGGAAAAAAGTGTAGCCTGGTAAAATTTGGCGAGATCGCTGACTCGGAACTTTCCCCACAGACGTAATATTCCGCGTTGAACGACCAGGTCTTTTGTGAAATAACATATTCCTCGGGCGCGCGGGGGGTTACTCTCGCGACACTCTCATTTGCGTTATTTATACGTATTGAGCCATTCGCTCTTGTATTCCTACTCCCCTCCCGGAGATCTCTCACTCTCGCGATCCTGAATCCCGACTACTTTCGCAACTAAAGTTCAACTATACGAGCCTGGCTATTTCGCGTGTGGCATTATCAACTCGCCTCGACTGCGCAAAGCGTGCATATGTACGATGATGGACAAAAGTCTTGCAATCGCGAAGATATTACCATTTTTTTCATACCAAAAGAGAGAGAGAGAGAGAGAGAGAGAGAGAGAGAGAGAGAAAGAGAGAGAGGGTTGGTGCGTGACTTTGGTGGATTCGTCAAAATCCAGTGACACAGCATCATCGTAATATATTTTTGCAATTCCAAAAAGTAAGAATCTCAAGATCGTTCATAAAATGTTACAGTAGCGTGTTCATATATTTCCTTGTAGATATACGCCTCATCTTTTTGAATGGCAAAAATATATGGTAATAAAAAAATCGACAATTATTATTCAGCAACAATTGATAATCGACCGAGCCTTAAGGATGTTGAGTCCCAAATCGCAAATGATAATAAAATTCTGAAAACTTGGTACCTTTTTGTATGAAGTATTTCAGAGGTCGTGTAAAAATTTCACGACAATTAGGAAGCTCGTTATTAAAAAATTAACATTTTGTTAAGAACAATTTTTAAAAGAAATAAAAAAAAAATGTATCAATAAACTTCGTTTTGTTTCCGTTGCTTTCAGTATATTGTAGATATTACAAAATTGAGAGGTCAAAAAAAAAACTTATCGCAAAGTTACATCAGTTTCCATAAGACAACATTTAATTTCTGAATGTTAATTGTTCAATAACGAGCTTCCTAATTGTCGTGAAATTTTTACACGACCTCTGAAATGCTTCATACAAAAACATACCAAATTTTCAGAATTTTATCATCATTTGCGATTTGGGACTCAACATCCTTAAAGTGACGTATAAACGAGTCGATTTTTAGTCATCATATTTTTCGTTAAAACTTCGGTAACTCCGCTTGAAGGTTTACCAGTACAGAGACGTATTTTTACTCCGTTATAGACGAAAAATCAGTTGACTGTTAAATATTCGGGTTCGCGAAAAGAATACCTCAAGGTGCACGTGTGCATATTTGCGTGCGCGCATGTACGATACTGGACGATGAGGCCCGCATGCCCTCTACGACACAAGACCACTAATAAAATGCAGCTAGAAAGTTAGAGGCTGAACGCTGGAGGGTCAAGGGTCAGCAACCGGCAACACACGTAGCCTCATATGGATCGTTTCTCCTCCACGCGTACTTACGCAATGATCGCGCACACGCGGTGGTTGCGCTGCCGCTGCACCACAATCTTTCGAATAAATTACACGTGTATATTACAATCTAAAATAGTCAACCTGTAACATGTGTATACGTGCGCCGCGAGAATGGGCGTTTACGTTCTTCGCAACTTCGTCGGACGATCAAGATCGTTCGAAAAAATAATCATGAATCACACAATTTAGAGAAACGAAAAACGTCAGACTGCAAATAAGCCGTGGTTTGTAGGGTCGAGTTATGTTTGGCACAATATGGAAGGAAGAATGAGAAGAATGAACATTTCACAAGTACGTTTATACGGCTCGGATGATAACGCCTTCGTACTACTTGTGGCCACGATTTTTTCACATCTCTCTCCGTCTCTTTGTTCCTCAGACAGGATTCCACGGGACGCGACGTCAGGGTGTTGATAAAAACAGCCACTGCCTCGTGACATTCTAGAGCACGGTGATCCACTCCGATCGCAAATGCGGCCATTATGAAACCGCTGTACGTAAAGGTGGGCAAACGGTGAGTACGAGCGAGAAGCATCATCCTTGCTATTATCGTCGTCTCGTTATTCCCCAATGACAAAAGAAAAACATCGGTCTCTGCATCGGCCATCGCAGGACTGATGACCGAAGCAGAGGCTGTTTCGTAAACGGGGCTGTTTTTATGCGAAAAATATTAAATGTAGATTGTCGAAATTTGGAATGTTTACAAAAGGGCCGTCCATAAATTATGTCATTTTGAAATAGGAGGGGATGACGGTTACGATAATTGGACCGTAACAATAGGAACGAAAAAAATCAGCAGAAATCGATGACGCGATACATGGAGCGTATTGCAGATGAGAATAGATAAAGCGAACGATGACTTGTTGGACATGATAAGAGATAAAGACCTCAGCGGTCTTCATTGCACATGACAATATTTTTTAAAGTTTCACAAAATATGGCATTGGCAGTGGGAGAAGCTACACGGGTAAGTGCGCCAGCGACGATATTCCGCGCTTGCCGGAGTCCTAAGTCTTAAACAAGTAATCTAAAGCAAAGTCAAACATATTTTTACTTTGTACAATGTTGCGTATAAGTCGAACTAAAATCACGAAGGAAAGTGGAAAAATAAAAATAAAATAGTGAGCGATCGAAGGGAATGTTTAGTTTTTTCAATGTTTGCAGTTTTTTGTTCATAAAATAAAAATGAATATTTTTCGATAATTCTCGTTCAACTAACGAACACGTTTGTTGTACACGTGCCTAGGCTGCCCAATTTCATAACGATAGCTCATCCAGGGCGTGTAGGAGCACTTCCGCAAACTTGGAAAACGTGGTTTCGAGAGAAATGCATTTAAAGTTAAAGTGAAGTTTATGTGCGAGTAAAATGAAAAGTTCCATACTTACACCTAATCTGCTTTGCCCGGACACATTCCGGTTCATTGGTTTTTTCCGATACAGCAAAATCACTTTTTTTACGATCAAACAAAGTGGAAACCTCCCTTAAGGGAGCTTTCCAGTGTGACAGCCCGAAAAATCGCTGTTTTTCGCGATTTTTTTTTTTAAAGAAAAAGTAATCTAATCGGTCTGGTTTTTTTTTATATATTAATTGGGTATTGAAGAATACAAAACAATTTTTTAAAGATCGATTTATTTATTAATTAATATCTATAAAAATGATGAAACAATTGTTGCAGAAAATGCACTTGGATGTGGTGTCCACGTTGGGGGTCACAATTTTGATCTGAAACAAAAAACACAAAAAGATTATTGATCGGTATATAATTGGCTTTCGTGCTATGGAGGCTTTTTTTTTTTTTTTTGCAAAAATGGCGCCGGTTTGAACAAAAAGTATCGATTTTAGCATTTTTTTTGGCAGTTTTTTTTACAAAAAAATAGGAAGATGTCAAAAAAAAAAGCTTCCATAGCACGACAAACAATGACGTTAAGAATATTGTGTAAAAAATTCAACTCGATAGCTTTAAAACTCTGCCCTCCAAGTTGGACACCGTTTTGAAAAATGCTGTTTCGAGAAAAACGCGTTCAAAGTTTCGCTGTAGCTGTAGCGCTCCGTTGCCTTCTTCCAAGAAATGCTGTACAGTAACCGAAATAATCTGAATTTCGGCATGAAAATTTCAGGGAATATTCGGAAGAGTGTATACTATTCGATAAAGCAAAAAAAAAAATCGATTTTTTGAAAATTTCACACTGGAAAGCTCCCTTAATCGACGCGTCGTATAGTGAGGCAATGAAAAGAAGACAAATTTACAGAGGGTGCTGGATGACCTATTCGGATTCTCAATCCGAATTCATCAGAAGCAGACGCAGAGCGAGATAGACGAGGTGCAAGCAAACGACGAAGAAAATAAAATAGAAAAGGTTGGTAATCTCTTACGCGATGAGAATGCACAATCATTTGATTCGGTAAGAGGAAATGTGGTTATTCCGTGGCCTCTCTCACTCTCCTTCCATACACCGAATCAGCCTTTCTTCTTCATTTCCGGGACGAGTCGAGATAATTGTACGTCGCACTTGAGTGAGTTTAGAAACGATCGCGTTAATTCGTTTCTTCGCCGATGCCCCCCAACGGCAAACATTTTCTACGAATGTCCCATCGGGCTTGTGCGCGATTGAGCTTGAGAGTCGCGAATCCGACGAGGCCCCAATTTGACACTCCAATTGCGAATTGGAGTAACAAATTTCGGACAGAAATCGGATTTCGTACAGTTTGCTGTACGAAAGTAGAGCGATCCAGGATGAGAGGGGTGAGAGGGGACGAGGGAGAGGGGGAGAGAGAGAGAGAAATAAAAGTAGGTTTGCGTGGTCCCTTCCGGGTTACCGGGTCTGCAGCCACCAATGGTCGTTAACACCGGCGCGCTCTATCGCCGAGGTATCTCACACTCCCGGAAGTGAGCGCTCGCGAGTCGTTTATATTTATTATTTTCGTGTGGAATCTCATCGCCGAGACACGCGCGACGCAATCGCGCGGACTTTGAGACGTTTCGAGATAATTGACGACATTTCACCATTTGATAAAAAATTGTACAGTAAATTCTCTGTCATGTGTTGAATGCACCCGTCGAATTTTAAATCGATCGTCTGCGTGGTTTCTGTGAAATTTACAGTTGAAAAAACACTTTTCAATCCTACGTTGACACACTGGGTCACTTTCACCCGGATGAATTGTGACTAAAATACTCACTATTCCAAAACTGAAAATTTTCGATAATATTTTTCAAGACCTTAAGGATGTTGAGCCCCTATGAAACATGTTAATGTTAATTGTTCAATAAATAGCTTCTTAATCGTCATGACATTTTTACACGACCTCCTGAATACTTCATGTAAAACCATACCAAATTTTCCGAATTCTATCATCATTACTTCAACCTCATTAAGGGTTGAAATAAAAAATGATAAGAAAGTTCGGAAAATTTGGTATGTTTTTGTATGAAGTATTTAAGAGGTCGTGTTAAAATTTCACGACGATTAGGAAGCTCGTTATTGAGAAATTAACATTTTGTTAAGAACAATTTTTAAAAGAAATAAAAAATAACATTTATTAATAAACTTCGTTTTGTTTCCGTTGCTTTCAGTATATTGTGGATATTATAAAATTGAGAGGTCAAAAAAAAAACTTATTGCAAAGTTACATCAGTTTCCATAAAACAACATTTTATTTGTGAATGTTAATTGTTCACTAACGAGCTTCCTAATTGTCGTGAAATTTTTACACGACCTCTGAAATACTTCATACAAAAACCTACCAAATGTTCAGAATTTTATCATCATTGGCGATTTGGGAGTCAACATCCTTAATTTCATATTTTCTGAACTTTAATTATGCATTCATATTGGGTAATGTTAAACGTGTATCCTTGTTTTTTTTCAATAATAATCGATCGAGGGCGTGTTAATGGCAGTTGGATGAAGCACCCTTCGAGTCAAATTGGCCAAATATAAGTGTGTGAGCGAAGGGCAGATGCTTATGATTGTCGCTGAATGGCAGTTTTACGCACGAAATAGTAATATCGTGTGTAAATTTTCGTGCATAAATAAAAATGTTGAAAACGTCTAATCACCTCAACGTCTAATCAATGACAATTTCGTCTTCAATGTCATAAGGTACTGAGTGACTTGACATTTTTTCATAGCCTTTTAAACATTTATCCCAATATTCCGTGCATAACACTGCCATTCAGCGATGAATGGCATCGTTTTATATCCTTATGTTAAACAACGTAAGGCTGCCTACTACTTTTAAACACAGGCTCTCCCTATTTTAAAAACTGTTCGTTCAATTGTGACCTCTACAATTAAAAGACCTAAAAATTGCAGGGTGCATTCGGTATGGGACAACGGATTTACTGTATAAATTCGAATAAAATGGTAACAATGTGTTAAGGGAGCTTTCCAGTGTGAAATTTTCAAAAAATCGATTTTTTTTTGCTCTATCGAATAGTATACACTCTTCCGAATATTCCCTGAAATTTTCATGCCGAAATTCAGATTATTTCGGTTACTGTACAGCATTTCTTGGAAGAAGGCAACGGAGCGCTACAGCTACAGCGAAACTTTGAACGCGTTTTTCTCGAAACAGCATTTTTCAAAACGGTGTCCAACTTGGAGGGCAGAGTTTTAAAGCTATCGAGTTGAATTTTTTACACAATATTCTTAACGTCATTGTTTATCGTGCTATGGAAGCTTTTTTTTTTTTGACATCTTCCTATTTTTTTGTAAAAAAAACTGCCAAAAAAAATGCTAAAATCGATACTTTTTGTTCAAACCGGCGCCATTTTTGCAAAAAAAAAAAAAAAGCCTCCATAGCACGAAAGCCAATTATATACCGATCAATAATCTTTTTGTGTTTTTCGTTTCAGATCAAAATTGTGACCCCCAACGTGGACACCACATCCAAGTGCATTTTCTGCAACAATTGTTTCATCATTTTTATAGATATTAATTAATAAATAAATCGATCTTTAAAAAATTGTTTTGTATTCTTCAATACCCAATTAATATACAAAAAAAAAACCAGACCGATTAGATTATTTTTTCTTTAAAAAAAAAAATCGCGAAAAACAGCGATTTTTCGGGCTGTCACACTGGAAAGCTTCCTTAATTGTGCGGAAACTTCTTTGCGTAGCACGTGCTCTTTTTCCCTCCTTGTGCTTCGTACTTACGCTCGAGTATTTTCACGATAGGCAGGGTGCCCGATTATTGCAGCATTCGCCCGCAACTATTGTGCTCAACCGTTCGATTTTCCCAATATATCAACGCGAACATCCGAGAATGTTCCACTGTACGCGATATTGGACCAATTCCTTTTATCCAAGCATAGTTGTATTTTAAACCTTTATTTTTATTCATTTACTGAGTAATTGGCAGGCGTGACGGCGGCCCTTTTTCGGGCCAGTATCGATCAAAGCGGCGAGAAGCGCAGCTGGGAAAAACAAACAACCAACAGAATGGCTGAACTCAGCTTGGGTGGACACGAATTCAGTGGTTGCTCGGTTGATTTTTCCCAGATTAATCCGTTACGCTTTGGTGGATACTGGTCCTGACAGATGTTTCTAGCTGTAGCCCTGAGCGGGTGGTCCGTAGACCGGACGTGGTGGCTCCTCGGGCGCCGATGACCCACCGATTATACCGAATACCGCATTTATCACCGTCGAGACCACTTGAATACCGGCGCCCAAGACGTCCTTGATCGCCGAGCCGATCAGCCCGATCGGATTTACACTGTTCGCCGGCACTGCGTTCTGCAAAAAGAATTTTTTTTTGTTCTCTTTTTCCTCACTGCTTACCGGGCTGATCGCTCCAAAGGGCGTTCATCATTGTCGGCTTGTTGTTTGGATCGCTGACGAGGGGACGAGTAAACCCAAACAAACCCAAACAAACCCAAACAAACTCACAGTTCCATAGGGCAAGTAACTCGAGCCTCCGTCGTTCGTACCAGCTTGCAAAGGACCCTGGTCAAGAAGCATTCGATCAGTGTACGACCCTACAAGGTAACGCGGACATGGAAAATAAAAAATCATTAATCGTGCGTATTGGCACGAGCGGACGAACCACGGCGTGAAAATGTTGCGCGTAATTCGTCGGTGGAGGCCTCGATTGCGGACTGGCTGGAATATTCTGGGGCAGCGTCGAGTAAGGCCTGTGGACCGTTTGATGGACGATTTTTTGTTGGGCCGCGACGTTCCCAGCCGCATGGATCGTTCCTTGTTGCTGCTGCTGCTGCTGTTAACATTCCAGCCTCCATTGAGTGAGTATACTTACTTTTAATAAGACGTGAATTAACGCGCAAGGAAAGGTCGATGGGAAAATTGGTCGATCCGTATTGGGAGAAACGATCGTGTTCCAACTGACCTGCAAGCCCGGAGCGTGGAAACCGGCGCTCGTTCCAGCATTTGTACTGCCAGCTTGAAGGGGACCCTACAATCGACTCGTTGTTCAGACTCCTCGTAGAAAAACCGTTGGTTTTTTTTAACGCGTATGTGTTGCGTGCATGTAAAAAAGACTCACCGGTGGCCCGTAAGGCGCGGGAGAGCCCGGTGGATTGTTGCCGCTGAGAGTGCCGCTCAATCCGGCACTCGCCCCGGCTATGACACCCGAAAGAATCGCTCCCACGAGCGCACCCACGTCCAAGCCCCCTGGCAAGCCTGGCTTCAACTCCTAAAAGCCGCGCGAAGAAACGAACGAAAAGACAGCAAATAATCAATCGATACGCTCGGATCACGCATCTTGCCGAGAACGGCTATTACAAAGTCACGTACTTTGCTGAGAGCGGCTATTACTCCGGCGACGAGGACAGAGAGCGGTGACATTCCCCCGGGATCGGTTGGCTTTTCTCACAGTTGGCCAAAACATCGATTTCTTTCATTATTCTTATTACGAACACTTTTTTTTTCCAAACCTACCAAAGTCAACATTTTCAGCCTACTTGGACTCAGGGTAAAGAAAGTAAAAATTTCGACAAAAGTAAAGAGCAGTACAGTGGTGGGACAATGATACACGGAGAAAACAGGCGCCTCGAAGTTTAGAATTAATACTATGCTTCTGAAAAAAATATCATTAAATATCAAGAAGTATTGAATGGAAGAGAAAAATTGTAATTATGGTACAGTAATAACGAAGAAATTTAAATTTTAACCTACGATATCGCGGGTAAACTGATACAAATAATACATTTTATTCGGCATATTGTGATTTTTTGTAGTATTCAAAACAATATTTTGCCCACGCGATTGGAACAATTAGTTTCCAGTATTCTACAGAAAGTACGGTATAAAGAATCACCTTTTACTAATAACTTCGTAATATTTTTCGCTATACGCCGAAGATTTATTCTATGCGTATAGTGAAATCTATACATACACGAAGATTCATGCTATACGTATAGTAAAATCCATATGAAAATATAGCGTGTAATAAAGGTTGGTACTTTACAAAGCACGCATTATTTTTACTATACGGTGGGAGAATCATTTTTACACTTCAATAACAAGTCTTAGAATTCCGAACTGGCAGTAAACTGCTATACTTTTGTAGCACTGAATATTAGAACTCTGGCAACCAGTGTTAGAATTTTAGGCCGTATTTTTCTCTCCGTAGTAACGTATAGCTTCGTGTTTAAGGTTGCTGCTTAATCATTTTTGAAGGAGGGAGGGGGTCGAAGTTCCTCCGCTAATATATTGTGTGACGTCACCAGTGCCAACTTATCGTAGCAAAATATTAATGATGTGTACGAATGAATATCGCCAAAGTTTTCACCTATATGGCAGATGATGGTGAACCCAAACAAATACTTTCATTTTAAGGAATTCATTTTTGAAGATAAAAAATTAATTTTTAAAATTGAATTTAAGTTTCAAAATTAATGTTTAATAAATTTAATTTTCGATGTTTAAAAATCGTCAAAAAAAGATTAGTGCACAGCAAAGTTTCCGATGGAAAAGACGATTTGTCAATGCTGGTGCCCACAAGCATCGTACTAGAACGAAAACTCACCGAAACTAGAAAACGGGAATACATCATATTAAATAAACGAATAAGATCCCCTTAGTGCCATTTGACTTTAACGTATTTGAAATTGGCGCGCTAGGTCTTTGATTGACTTTTCTATTTCCATAGTTCCGACGTTGCCACATTTCAATACGTACGTCTCAACAAGCCTCACTTTTTTGTGAACTAGTCGCATACGTTTCTCACATTCTCATTAATTAAATTCGTAACCAATTTTTTTCGGGGGGTTTGTTTCGTACACTATTCTGCACACAATATTCGTTTTTTGGGTCACTTTTTTCACAAACGCGAAAGCCATACGCCAGAAACTGAAATGGTTACGTCGTTGCCCTACACAACCAATGCGATCAAACGAGAAGTGAAGTAAACTTTAAAATTTAACATAGTATAAACGAGTGCGAGAACCTCCGTTCTCCTGCCAGTATATTCAGAAAACATACCATAACGACTAGTCAAATTTTCGCTAATATCTATTCACCCCAATATTTTTGAGCGACAACCTTAATGTAAAATAAACTCCTACTTTAATGTCTGAAACGGAAACAAATTTCTCTCGTCTCCGTTCTTGAACACACGTATACCTGCCACATACATACGCGCTATTATGCATACAGACATACACTGACGATATTCCAGGCATCACAGCCCGTCTGGTAAATGCATAGAATATTCCATAAATCCAAAATCAATTCAAATACTCAATTGAGAGTTCTACCTCAATTATTTTAAAAAATTATATTCGTCATTCCTTGACCTTTGGCAATGATTTATTTCGCCTACACATGGAATCGAACCCAAAACCTGCCTGCCTATGTTCTACCTATATCACAAAAATTGAATTCGGTGACACTTTGAGGCTCATAGTGGGACTTCTAGCATTCAGTAGCCTCCGGTGAGGTTTCAATGGAGTCAAAGACCTTCAAAATATGCTGAATTGACTTAAAGGCTGTCAAGATAGACTAGAAATGTCGACTTTGGTAAGGAGAACATTGAAAAATGTCGAATCACCTGGACGAGTGGTCCAACGACCGCTGTTATCAAACCTGCGAGAGAAGATCCGTTGCCGTCACCGTCGCCACCCTGAACTGGCTGCAATATTTTTCCATCTGATAAACACCCGTTGGCCCCTATTTCACCGAGTTATTATATCTATGCAAATTAGGCGATTACGTACGTTGCTACTGGCTCCAAGGAGGGGACCGACCAGGGGGCCTAAGACCGGCCCGATCAGAGGGGCTATCAACGTGACCAAAGGTCCCAAAATGGCGGCAACGTCACTACCTTGGCCGTCCTTGCCCTAAAAGCATCCCATTCCCTTTTAAAGGGTTACCCCCACTTGCGATTTTGAAAAAATCGTTTTTTTTATCGCATTTTTTTGAAGTATAAACATCTGAGAATATGTCCTGAAAATGTCGAGTCGATCCGAACAAAATTGACTGAGATATGAGCGTTGAAAGAGAAGAATCCGTTCTTCGTGTAAACTGAAATTGAAACTTTAAACGCGTTTTTCTCAAAATAACATTTCTGAAGTCGGTGACCAAGATTACTCGAACACTAATGAACCGATCTTCTTGAAATTTTGCAGGCTTATTTAATACATAAAAATGTAGTCTTTAATCGTTCGATTTTTTTTTTCGAAAATAAATGGCCGTTTTATAGCCAAAAAACGGCCGTTTTTTTCGTTAAAATCGAACCATTAACTTTGACTGTCCGCCATTTTGTGAAAAATGAATATTTTTTAAAATCCTTCTATTAAAGACTAGTTTATACTTATATTTGACTAAATCCATCCCCATTTTTTTTTCAGACGATCCACTTCGCCGCAATGTTGGTCACCGCAAACCGTGTATATAAAAACATTATTTCATTGACGGCCATTTGCCACTAAACAATGTAATATTTTTCAATAAAAAAATTACTGAAAGTTCTTCAAGATGTGTTCTTTAAGATGGTATATTGATCGATTAAAAAAGTTTTGTAGTTTTCTTTAAAAAAAATCATGAAAAAGGCCTTTTTTGCGCTACAAGTGGGGGTAACGCGTTAAACGATAACCACAGCTTTTTAACACCCATGAAACTTTCGGTGCGGTCTTTTTCCACTTACGCCGAGGATATTCGTGAGTATGGGTCCGATCATTCCTATTATATCCGGAGCATCTTCGTCGTTGGGCTTAAACAAACCAATCGTTAGAGCACATTCGTTATTATTTATTTTTGAAACAACTCGTAAAGCCTTTTTTGTTACTTATAATTAAGGCGTTACATCAATGTGGCGCACCGAGAAATGAGACTTTTTTAAATACTGAAGGAGCCATCGAAATGAGGCTTGGAGGGTTTCGAGCTCATGTGTTAATGTATACAAATAAAATGTTACGAAAAAAATACAAAATGGCGCCTCTGTCGTAACCAAACTAAGAGCGTTTTTAAGGCGCTTTGCGGGGGGATACAACTTTTATAGATTAATATCCAGAAGTTTTTTTAATCCTTTACATTAATTTTACGAGAGATGTACACGCGATTATTGAAAAATATGGTTTTTCCGAATAATGGCATCATTTTCCATATTTTTTTCGCTTATATAATTGCCGTTAATTTGCTTATAAAAATAAGTAAGTATTGTTGATGGATCGTGAAATTCGTGGGTACTTATTTAGAGAATCTATCTTAGAAGCTATAGTTAGAATTTCACGTCGATCAAATGGAAACTACCCGAATGATGCGTTCGCCTGTTGTCAAAAACGTTGTTTTTGAGAAAACGCGTTTGGGTCATTGTATATTTTTTGTACATCGGCTGGACCAATCGACTCTAAATGGCCACTTTCGTCGTCAAGGCTGCTTCGGGTGTTTCGAAGCACTCGAAGGTGCTTCTTGTATATCATTATTTCGGTGTTTCAACATACTTTAAGATAATAAATAAACGGTGAACGTTTTTTTTCTACGCAGATGTAACGCCTTAATAATGAGAAGATTAAGGGAGCTTTCCAGTGTGAAATTTTCAAAAAATCGATTTTTTTTTTGCTTTATCGAATAGTATACACTCTTCCGAATATTCCCTGAAATTTTCATGTCGAAATTCAGATTATTTCGGTTACTGTACAGCATTTCTTGGAAGAAGGCAACGGAGCGCTACAGCTACAGCGAAACTTTGAACGCGTTTTTCTCGAAACAGCATTTTTCAAAACGGTGTCCAACTTGGAGGGCAGAGTTTTAAAGCTATCGAGTTGAATTTTTTACACAATATTCTTAACGTCATTGTTTATCGTGCTATGGAAGCTTTTTTTTTTTGACATCTTCCTATTTTTTTGTAAAAAAAACTGCCAAAAAAAATGCTAAAATCGATACTTTTTGTTCAAACCGCCGCCATTTTTGCAAAAAAAAAAAAAGCCTCCATAGCACGAAAGCCAATTATATACCGATCAATAATCTTTTTGTGTTTTTTGTTTCAGATCAAAATTGTGACCCCCAACGTGGACACCACATCCAAGTGCATTTTCTGCAACAATTGTTTCATCATTTTTATAGATATTAATTAATAAATAAATCGATCTTTAAAAAATTGTTTTGTATTCTTCAATACCCAATTAATATACAAAAAAAAAACCAGACCGATTAGATTATTTTTTCTTTAAAAAAAAATATCGCGAAAAACAGCGATTTTTCGGGCTGTCACACTGGAAAGCTTCCTTAAGACAAATATATGAAGGATATTTGTATTTGAAAATACTCACGTCCGAGAGTCCTTGTATCAACGGCAAAGCTGCGGCTAAAATTTCTCCCAGGTCCGTGTCCGTATTGGGCTGAGCGAATTTTAACGAAACTCAATTTAGTTGGTATGTATTTGAAAAGAAATCGACAACCACAAATATTTCTCACATCGATGATGTCCTCGAGAATCGGTATTACGAGCGGCAAAAGATCGGTTATAGATCCGAGTGATCCCATGCTCTCCTGAAATCATAAATATTGCGCCGCCGCAACCTTTAAATAATAATAGTAATAAGCGAGCAAACAAGAGAGAGAGAGAGAGGGATGGATAGGAACTCAATTAATTTTCTTTGAGCATCGAGCCACGAACGTTACAGGTGCTCGTTACGACTCATTATCGTTGCTTCAACTTTTCTTCTTTTTTCATGTTAGTATTATTATTGTTTTTTTTTTCATTGAAAGAAGTGCGAAACTCGACGACTTTCTTGATGTACCTCATCGTCGTCGTCGTCGTCAAACTCCTGTCTCTGGGCGGTCTCGTTTCTGCGTTGACGGTGGGCTTCCTTCAACATTTTATGAAAAATAAATCAACTTAACATAAAACTAGACTTTATGTTCGACTCGTCAATCGTTTATACGCTAATAAATAAACGCTCGGTTCACTTGCGTGTGCGCGCGCGTGAGCATCCAAGAGAATGTGATCCAGCTTGAGCAAGAGGTCAGTGACACGTTCAATAAAAGTGCAATAAATTCTGGCTCGTATCGACAAATAAACCGAGAGACGAGGGGACGAGAAAAAAATGCACAAACGAAGACGAAATATTGCGACTGCGTCGAAATTTTTTCACGGAGAAAACAGGGGCCTCGAAGTTTAGAAATCATACTATGCTTCTAAAAAAAATATCATCAAATATCAAAAAGTATTGAATGGAAGATGTCGATTGTGCGTCGTTGGCGTCAGGCTCTCGCATTCGGTGTCGAAGGATCCAAAGTCCCTTGGGCTAAATGAACTTTGGAGGTGAATAAAGTGACCGATTTTTACGTACGGGTTGGAACTGTGGCGGTGGTGGTGGTGTGAATATCTCCGAGGGTTTTCTCGCTCCTTTGCTGCGCGAAGGACCACCAACCTGATTAACCTTCTTATTGGACGTACTTTTGCCGAATCCGAGAATACGCAAGAAATCACCGAGTACAGCGATCTGCCGTTTTTGCGAATTCTCCCTTGTCTTTTTGGTCCCATCGAGTTTTCCTTTCTTGCCGGCATCGCCGCTCGAATAATCGTTGATCTCGAGATAGGGTGGAAATTCGTCAGGAGAATGACGATTTTCCTGAGAACCCGGACGAGCCGATTCCGTCGGGACGTTTTCCCGTGTGATTGTCACGAAAGCCTCAAAGGGCACGGAAATAAGGGCTCTGTTTGTATCCTCGTTAAATGTTTTCAACGTTTTTCCATCTTTTCCCGATATTCGTGAGCTTTTCGGTGCGATCGCTCGAGAATATTTCCCACCAGGTTTAACGTTGTTGTTCGGATGACTCTCGAGTCTGGCCTCGTTAGACTCGCGGTTGTATTTTGTTCTCTCTTTCCTGTCCCGTTCCTCGTTCAGCCGCCGATATTTCACAATTTCGGTACTGTCCAGAAACAAGGGTAAATAAAGCTTATTCGGCTCTCTCAGCTGGTTACTCGCGGTCTTTTCGTCGCCTCGAGCCGTCCCATCCTCGAAGGGCTGCTTCCGAGCAATCGCCGCTAACGCGTTTCCCTCGCCGAAGAGGCTCGCGTAGGTCGACACGAGGGCACCACCCGGTGGGCCTTGTCGGCCGTTTTTCCTCGCCGCGTTTTTATTCCTATCTCGTGGGCCGATCGTCGATCTCGCGTCGTCAGGTTTTACGGTGGTGGTGGCGACGTTCTCCTCCTCGAGCTCCGTCGCCAACGTGATGTCGATCCTCGAAGCCATCGAACGCATCGCGTTTCTCGCCCATACTATCAGATCATCCGCACTCGTTATCCTCAACGGTAACTTTATCTCCACTAGTTTCGACTCGAGTTCCTCGATCCCGTTGCTTCGGGGGCTCGTCACGAGCAAAACTTTCCCCACCAGACCCAAAAACAACACTAACTTCGGAAATAACGAGTACAGCGCCATTCCACCGAACGCGATCCTCGGCGAACGATCGATACGAAAACAACGATTCGCGCACCCCCGTGACGAACTTTTTTTTTCGCGTCTTTTCTTCTTGCCGTTTCACCGATACGGATTGTTCGATGGTCGACGCGATATGAGGACAAAAAGGCTTATCGCGACCCGCTTTATAGCAGCCTGTCGTTGCGCGGACCTCCGCGATCATCACCGTCTTTAAGGTCTTCTTCCGCGTGACCGATACACCGTCGCCGCTGTCGCTTCCGCACATTTTTTTCTTTGTCACGGATCGACAATCGCCGCATCCCCTTGCATCGATACTCGTGCGAAGTGAAGTTGGGACGTACGTACATCGCGCGATTATACGAGTGCCATCGGGAAAGTCTCGTTACACGCGATGCGTATGTCGGGAATACGGAAGCCGCGCGCGCTATCTCATTATATCTACTGTACGCAAAACATGATACGTGTCGACCGGTGTTGAGCAAAATTGTAATAAAAAATGAACAATTACAAATTATTAAAGGTAATTTGTAATTAAATCGAATTCCATTAAAATTACTTTTAGGAATAATAATTGAATCGGAGTTGAATGAAATTACTTTTGATAATTGTAATTGAATTTGAGTCCATTGAAATGATTTCCAGTAATTGTAATTGAATTGGAGTTAAGGGAGCTTTCCAGTGTGAAATTTTCAAAAAATCGATTTTTTTTTTTTTGCTTTATCGAATAGTATACACTCTTCCGAATATTCCCTGAAATTTTCATGCCGAAATTCAGATTATTTCGGTTACTGTACAGCATTTCTTGGAAGAAGGCAACGGAGCGCTACAGCTACAGCGAAACTTTGAACGCGTTTTTCTCGAAACAGCATTTTTCAAAACGGTGTCCAACTTGGAGGGCAGAGTTTTAAAGCTATCGAGTTGAATTTTTTATACAATATTCTTAACGTCATTGTTTATCGTGCTATGGAAGCTTTTTTTTTTTTGACATCTTCCTATTTTTTTGTAAAAAAAACTGCCAAAAAAAATGCTAAAATCGATACTTTTTGTTCAAACCACCGCCATTTTTGCAAAAAAAAAAAAAAAAGCCTCCATAGCACGAAAGCCAATTATATACCGATCAATAATCTTTTTGTGTTTTTTGTTTCAGATCAAAATTGTGACCCCCAACGTGGACACCACATCCAAGTGCATTTTCTGCAACAATTGTTTCATCATTTTTATAGATATTAATTAATAAATAAATCGATCTTTAAAAAATTGTTTTGTATTCTTCAATACCCAATTAATATACAAAAAAAAACCAGACCGATTAGATTATTTTTTCTTTAAAAAAAAAAATCGCGAAAAACAGCGATTTTTCGGGCTGTCACACTGGAAAGCTCCCTTAATTAAAATTACGTTGAATCATTTTAATTGAATCGAAGCTCATTAAAATTACTTTCAGTGATCGTAATTAAATCAGAAATCATTGCAATTATTTTCAGTGATTGTAATTAAATCAGAAATTATTAAAATTACTTTCAGTAATAGTAAACCACACAATGTGGTTTCATTGGATTTTTTTTGCTTGAGAGAATTCTAAGCATCGAAATGAATATCTCGTTTTTTTTTCTCGTAAAAACGAAGCCTCAAGGATTGAATTAAGAGAGGGAAAAAATTGAGTCATGTTTAATATAATAAATAGATATGTATTATATTAATATTCGAAACACACAATAAACATATGGTAAGATAATCGAAGATTGTTTTCTCAATATGGCTAGAATAATTTTGCGTCTGCCACCGACAGTACTGTTTATTCGATATTAATTTGTTTAAACAAATTGTTTGAACAATGAACGTGACTATGTGAATTGCACACAGTTTTCTATGTTTATTGGGCCGCTTGTCGAGAATTTGACATTATTTTTACAAAATAAATTTGTTTAAACAATTTTTTTATGACAAAAATTATTTTACAAAATTCACTTACTGATATAATTATGATACGGGTATTATTTCTAGTAGATTGCGTTTAAATAAATTTTTAATCGTTTTTCATAAATTATTCAAAAAAATTGTTTAAACAAATTAGTTTTGAAAAAGTAATGTCAAATTCTCAACAAGCGACACAGAAAACATCGGAAACCATATGCAGCTTACATAGTCACATTGACTGATCAAGCAAATTGTTTAAACAAATTCATTTTTCAAATATAATGGCAAATTCTTGATTAGCTACCCGAAAAACTTTGGTAACCATGGCTAATTTACATATTGACTGTAAAAGACTCGTTCCAATCACAACATTTGAATACTTCAAAATTGGAGAAATGTGTCAGTCTATTTGTTGTTATTTTGCAGGTATAACGTCGGAGAAAAAAAATGTATGCATATTTCGAAAGTACAACTATCGAAGACACCTTTAACGCACTTTATTGTGCGAAAATAATCCGATAAGACTTTCGAAATTCAAAATGAAAAAAAAAATGTCACGTAAAAGTTCGTGTTTTTTCAACTTATTTTCCAAAAATATTATATAAAAAATTATTTTAGCGCAATTGAAGTTGCGCCATTCGAAAAAGCGGCCTTGAAAATAGTCGACAAGGTACTTTAGGAATTTTTTCCCCGACATTTTCAGGGTAAATGAACACGTCGAAAAGAAGACTTGTGAAAAGTGTCTTTGTGACGTTAAAAAGTGAATCGTAAGAAAATTGTAATTGATATAAAAAAGTAACGATTTTCCCAAGTAATTGTAATGAATAATGCAAAAAACACTATTTTTTCCAGTAATTGTAATTGATAACGGAAAAATTTAAATTCATCCAAGTAATTGTAATTAGCAGCAACAAATTACAATTTTTTCAAGTAATTTTATTTGGCAACAAAAAAATTACAATTATTTCGAGTAATTGTAGTTGATAATCACAAAATTATAATTGTTTATAGTAATTGTAATTGATAAATAAAAATTCATAATTGTTTCCCGTAATTGTAATTAGTGACGAAATATTGCAGTTATTTACAGTAATTGTAATTTATGGGCAATGAAATTACAAAAGTAATGTCTGCTGCCCAATTCTGGTGTCGACGTAAGCCCGAGACGTTGCTCACGTTTTCGCCAATTTTTTATGCGGCTGAAATGCCGTTTTTTGATGTCTCTTTGCATCGTTCCATCGTGCTTCGATTTGGCATTCATTTTTTTGCCAACTACCTCCTTACGTCCGGTTATCTCGAATGGTTTGAAAAGTTCATTTTTCCTCATTGACAATGATGCGGTGATGCGTCATTTTTGGGAGCCCGCGGTGAGAACCGTCGTCTACCCGTGAAAGAAATTAGGAGGGCAGCCAAAAAAAAATTCGGGGCCCGTGAGGGTTTGAATATGGGTTCCCTACTAGGGCTTTCCACAATACAATCGGACTAGGCCCCAACCGCAAAATAACAGGGTCGGGTAATTTATTCGAAAAAGGTCGTAGCGAGGAAAATGATAAAGGGCCCAGACGGGATTCATCGGGGCAGTGGTTGTTACACGGCATACAATATATTTGCAAAGTTATTTTTAAGAATTTCTAGATTTTATACTTACTTCTTCCATAGATGTGATATATTCAAAGGTTAAGGTATCGATAAGCCATTAGGTTAGGTCACTCAAAATAAACATACACGTGGAATTTTACTATAAATAATTGGTATTCTATAAACATTCAGAATGTTTGGAAAATAAATATCGCAATACAAAAATAGTTTTTTTTTTACATAATTCATGCGTGCAAGAATGGAAGCACATTTCAATGCTCGTGACGGGATAAACAATCCGTGAAAGAATTCAGCCAGGGCTTTGACTAGGCCCCGACTATTTTTCCCTTACTCCGTAAGGGCCCTAACATGGCACCCGACCAGGTCCCTTTGAGGCAGGTCACACTTCGTCGACGAGGGCCTAAAGAGGCTTATAAATCAGGGCCTGACTGGTTGCCTCAACAGAACCCAATCGAAGCCATGAAGCAACCCTATTACTGCCCTATAATGATCAACTTTATTAGTGGATACATAGCAAGCGACGTGTTTAGCAATAATGAAAACTATTGAATAATAAAATTCATTGAATAATAATTAAAATGTATTGAATAATAATTAAAATTAAAATTAAAATAATAATTAAAATAATAATTAATAATAATTAAAATAATAGTTAATAATAATTAATTAAAATAATAATAAAATAATAATTATATTAAAATAATAATTAAAAATTAAAATAATAATTAAAATTTATTGAATAATAAAAAATCCTTCAAATAAAGGATTATTTATTATTCACCTCGAAATAAGAAAATAAAAAACAAGTTCAGTTTTACAGTTTATATTGTATGCCCTGTAGCAACCACTGCCCTGATGAATCCCGCCTGGGCCCTTTATCGTTTTCCTCGCTACGACCTTTTTGAATAAATTACCCAAGCCTGTTATTTTCCTGTCGGGGCCTAGTCCAATTGTGTTGTGGAAAGCCCTAGTAGGGAATCCATATTCAAACCCTCATGGGCCCCGAATTTTTTTATGGCTGCCCTCCTAATTTCATTCACGTGTTGTATTCGCGTGAAATTAATCATTCGTATGCGGGTGAATTTTTGTGTATACACATTATATGGACGTAAAAGGCAATATACCGCGTTTGAAAAGAAATTCACTCTCCCTGCAATTTTTCGTAAAATCGGTGATTTACCGAGCGAGAGGGAGATAGAAAAGCAACGGACGAGATGGTGCAGCGCGAGATAGGCGTTATTGAGCTCAGTGCCTCCGTCTGGTGAACGCTCAAACAAACACGAGCTGTAACAGCTTTTCTAACGGCTGACTATATCGAGTCGGTAAGATCGAACGGTTGTTCATTCGAGTATACGCACGTGCAGTCGCACACAATGACGTGAAAAGTATACGAGGGAGCCAGGCGCCGCATCCCTAATAGGTACTTGCGCGTCGATAGATTTTCATCGCGGAAAAGGGCCAAGCTCTTTCTCCCTTATTCGTAAAGGACCAGTCAACAAAATAATCTCCTCGTTGATGAATAATCGCACGACTCCCTGGTGAAAATGAGCGTTTGCCGCAAGGTTAACAACATTCACAGTCGCTGGCCAAGTAATTGACCCTACGCACGGGGGGAGCGGAGGGGGGTGTGCAACGCCGCGAAACTAGTATAGTCGTTCGACTTTGGATTTCGCCCGTGGATCGACGCGATATATAGCTCGCAAGATAGCAAACGAATAATATATAGATATTAACGGTCGATCAATAATTGATCAATTATTTCCGTTCGCGTATCCTTGTGCAAATGCTTTTCAATAATAATCAAAATAATATGGCGATTTTTCATTTTCGATCACAGCAAAAAACCTAACGGCGCACGATCGGTTCCAAAGAAGGCAAGGAGAGCAAAGGTGTTGGGACTTGCTTCTCTCGAACGATATGTTCGTTTGTAGGATTGTTATTTCTCGTTTATCGGATACACGGGTGTCGTGCTTTTTTTCGTCTACTTGTGCCAAAGTCAACGATATCTTATTTGATTCGTCTCGTCGTTGCCGAATAAATATCCATTAAGGGGTAATGCCACTTGTGGATTTTCAAACTTTCAGTTAAAAAAAGGAAGACGACGACGTTCATTTTCAAGGCCTTTTATATATGGTGCTGGTACTGCAGTTTGAAGGTTAATCGGGAATTCCTAATGCTAGATGGTAGTCCAAACGCATTAAGGCCTTAGGCCACAATAACGGGTATAAAATCATGTGCGAATTTAACATTTTTTTCGTATGAAAAAGTAATTCACTCATAAAATTAATGACACATCTATTTAGTATGAATAAGAAGCCGTTAGAAAAAAGAAAATATATATATATATTATTATTATATATATATTTTTCGTTGTGCAAAATGGCCGACTACTTATATTCTCGTTTGTTATCTTTTTTTTAGGCGCTCCGTGGCGTGACATTTAGCGTCGACAATTTTTTACCTAGAACAAAAAACAAAAATTCTCGTCAATCTACATTAGAATACCTAAAAAAGTACGTACGGATTTTAAAAAATATTGTTTTATTCAAAAGTTATGGTATTTGAACTTAAGAAATGAATTTTTAGTGAAAAATTTCGTTATAACTGCTCATAAACTGCTCATAAAATGAAACGTTTTCGATCAATCAGAAATTCCGTACGTACTTCTCTACGAAATGCAATTGGGAACATAACTTTTAAATTTGAAGTAAATCGAGCGAAAATTGTTGACGTTATTTGTCACGCCAATCGGAAAAAAGCTGTTTCGAAAAGTTTCGAGTAGTCGAACAATTTGTACATGGAATATATATATATATATATATATATTCTAACGTATATATTTTCTAACTTGATATTCATACCAAATAGATGTGTAATTAATTTTATGAGTGAACCGCTTTTTCATACGAAAAAAATGGTTAAATTCGCACATAATTTTATACCCATTACTGTGGCCTAAAGCCTTAAGCAGTTACAGGCCAATGAACGAAATATTGCCATGCGACTCAAATTTATACAGTAAATTATTTGTCATATACCGAATACACCCTCCAAATGTTAAGTCGGTCGTCTACACCGTTTGTATAAAATTACGTTTCAAATTTACAATTGAAAAAACACTTCTTAACACGAGGAGAGCATATGTTAAAAAGTAGTAAGCAGCCTTATATTATTTAAGGGGGAAGATGCCTTTAAGCAAGGAAAAAATTGCTGATGTTCGTGATATATTTTTTTAAGGGAAGATTTCTTTACCATTTTTAAGACTTTGAGTATGTTTTATTCCTACTTTTGGCTGTTGGATGATATTTTTTTTATCAATCGTTAATGGCGAAGGTATGGCCCGGTCTTCTAAACGGGTTGCGATGGATTTTGCCATACGGCGTGACACGTAGCGTCTATGAGATTGATCTGAAAAAAACCAACGGAAATATTTCTTTTCATACGACTTATACGCAGAATATGAACCAAAAAAGTGAGAAATGGCGAAAATGGATAAAATGGTACGCTTCGAAACAGAACGATTGAATCTTGCGACAGAAATTGCTACATTTTGCAATAAAGCAATACTTTTTTTTATTTTCAAGCACATTCACGGTCATGTTTTAGACAATAAGGTCAGAAAGATTTATAGCAAATTTTATCAGAATCCGTCGCCTAGTTTTTTTTAGCTATAGGTACCTACGTCGCGCCAATTATGAAAATGCAGTTTAGAGGACCGTACCATACCTGCGTCATTTTTAAAAATGAATTTTAAAAAATACCATATCACAGTCAAAAGTAGTAATACAACGTACCCTCAGTGTCAAAATGGTGTAGAAGCCTTTTTTTAAATCATGACAATCGGCAACGTTTTTCTCGCCTAAAGGTATCTCCCCCCTTAAACGCGTTTTTCTTAAAACCATGCTTCCGTAACTGGTCGGTAACGCAACTCAGGTGAATATGCACCCATTCACTTGGAATTTTGAACGTATCTTCTCAGATGCTATCTTCATAGAACTACGTACGGAATTTATGATTGTTTATTAAATTTTTTCATAAGCAATTAGTCGTGTGATTTTTTACTTAAAAATGAAAGTCTTCATTCAAACCTGCATTACCTCCGTCGAAAAAAGTATTTTCTAATTGCAATACGCGGCCCCATAGCATTTTAAATATATTTTGCAGATTTTTTGGTTTTTTGTTCCATGTTGAATTTTTGTACGTTTGATACTATGCATAATAAAATTTGTTGTACATTCGATACTATGTACAAATTTTGTGTACATTTGATACTATGCACAATAAAGTTAATCAATTCAATTTTTTAAACCTTTCATTGTACTCGTGAAAAAAAACTGCTTGAAATTCGCCTTTTTAAAAAGCGGCAGTGGTTTTCACCCCTTAAGAAAGCCTCTTGAGAAGGTTGAGGAAGATTCCCTCTGCGATGGAAGCTTCCTCAAATTGTACGCATTTCTATTAGCTACCAATATTTCCCTATCATTATATTATTATTATTATATTACGTTATCGGCCCCGAAGCCCCCTCTATCTCGCAGAGCCTGGATTGGCGGACCAGTTTTTTCTCTTACCGCCCCTTCATTTTATATTCACTCGCGATACACCCACGCTCAAACGTGTACCTTGCTGTACATGTACGCATACAGGTATGATACAAATATCGTATAGTATTGCTTCCAATGTTAGCTAAGAATTCGTCACCCACTTTTCCCGCCTTTACGCAAGTCAATTTTTAATTACCGGTCGAGTATACTGCCATTGTCGTAGTGATCATCAAATTTCGCCTCGGAGAGCTCCATAAAAGTCGAAAACAAAAGTGTTGGACTGCTATGACCACTTTTCCGGAACGGCCGAAACCTAAAATTCTCCTTGTATACTGTGCGCTGTAGCTGAGAACGACCTTGAAGCCACAATTTGCTGATTTTCATGATTTTTGAAATTTAGGGTGTTTTATTACTACCTTTGGCTGCTACATGATATTTTTTATTCATTAATCTTCACATGTGCATATAGCACGGTTTTCTAAAGTGCATTTTTTAAACTGGCGTGACATATAGCTAAAAAATTAATCAACCGATTCTGATGAAATTTTGTATAAATGTTTCTAACCTTATTGTCTAGAACATAAACCTAGATGTATTTGAAAATTTATTCAGAAAAATATTTTTATTGCAGCATGTGGTCATTTTTCGAAAAACTTCAATCTTATTGTTTCAAAACGCACTTTTGCTTCGTTCACATTCTGTGTATGAATGTAAATGAAGGAAAAATTTTCACGCCGTCTTACATATCGTAACCCGTTTGAAAGACGGTGCCATACCTCCGCCAATTTTGAAGATTCATTTAAAAAAATTTGTTACATCCAAAAGTAGTAATAAAACTTACCCTAAGTCTCAAATAGGGTGAAGAAGTATTGCCTTTAAAAAAAAAATCATGAAAATCGAAAATTTCGTCTCGCCAAAAGCTATGTCCCCTCTTAAATCTGGCAACGTTGAAATATCGAGACCACCGATAGAAAAAAAAAATACGCCGTGTTTTTCGCATTTTACAAACCGCGAATCGTTGACTCTTGGACCAAAAAACTGAGCGATAAGCGTAATCAGAGGAAAACTTGAGATCGGATAGAGAGACATTTTTTATCGCCATTTTGTTCTTTGTATGGACCGTGGGTTACGTGGCGAACGCCCACCTTAAAAAAATTCTTGCTTTGAAGGAAATCATCGAATTAACTTTATGATAATGATATGTTTTTTCCTTCTCTTTACGAAACGTTATTTATGGTTAGGAAAAGAAATATTCAAGGATATTGACGAAAACTATCGGCATCATTGGAATTCAAGGCTACTTTTACGCAACATTTCCCGTCGTTTGTAAATAGTTAGAGCTTTTTATAATGTGTCTCGTACACTCGGTGTTACAGTTTGGGCAATGGAACAATATTAAATACCTGATCGATAGACAGACTGGTGTACACATTTTTCTTTCGTTGTTTTTTTTTCCAATTTAATATCAAAATTGTTTCATTTATTTTGCAATGTATCCAATTTGTTCGCATACGTGTGACGAGTATATTAAATCCTGAAATTACAGATATTTATTTTCGTTTTTGTTTTCATATTTAATAGGAATATTTTTCCAATTGTTTTGTGACCAATCCAAATTTCTTTCAGATGTGATATTACATGCTGGAACCATTTACACATAATCTCTTTCGATTTGCTTTCAAATTTGATATCAATATTTGTTCATTTATTTTAGAATCTATCCAATTTGTTTGACGCTGATCATTATTTATTCTTTATCTTCAGTTGTGTATACAGGGTGTTTGGCACATGGACCGACTCTTTTTTGGCCGATGGGGGGGGGGGGGTCATTTGCTAATTTGTTCACCCTTAGACCCTATGTCCTAAGTGTCGCGATAATTGAGATATGATTTTTTATTATCCGAAATTTCGCCGTTGAATCTTCCTAACTTTTTGTTGTCGTTGTTGCAATAGCACGAAGTAACTTTTGTTGTATTCTCCAATGTATATTTATTATAAATAAATCGTCATTTGATATAATTGCTTTCAAGAAAGTGACTCTTGAGCGTCCAGTCTTAAAAAGGTATAAATGTGTGAAAAATTTCAACTCCTAAATTCATTATGAAAAAAACTCATTCCTTCTTATGCACATGATGAATAATTTCTATGACATATAGCATACCGTTCGAAAGGGTACAAACTAGAGAACCTTTTAAAACAAAGCTAAGTTCAAAATAACTTCTAGGTTTTTCATAATGAATTTAGAAGTTGACATTTTCCATACATGTACGCATATTTAAGACTTTGGAAGCTCATGAATCATTTTGTTGAAACCAAGTTTATCACATAATGATTTATATATAATAAACATACATTGCAGAATACAACAAAAGTTATTTCGTGCTATTGCAACCATGAACAAAAATGTTATGACGATTTAAGGGCGAAATTTCGGGTAAGTAAAAAAAAAACGAAAAAATATTATATCTTAATTACCGTGACACTTAGGGCATAGGGTCTAAGGGTGAAAAAAGTTGTAAATGATCTCCCCCAAACGCCCGCAAAAAGGTGTCGGTCCATGTGCCAAGCAGCCTGTATATAATCTGCCGCTATGGCTTTTATTGATCGAACATGTGTGATAGGATCCTAAATAATTAATTATCATAACATTTACCTTGCCATCATTGGTTGTCGTCCCTGACTAGTACGTGCATTTTATAGTTCGATGTTTTACGACCATAAGTGGCGAACGTATGTGATGAAATTTTATTTACAGATGGTATGGTAAGTAGGCGTGTGCTAACGCCTATGTTCTAACATTGATTTCTGGGGCCTACGGACCTCGTTGTCGATTCTGTTTACGTTATCCCGGTATTATCCAACGTTAATAGTTTTTTAAGGTATGACGCGACGTTGTTTTTGGCTCTTTCATCACAGCTCGACTCGTTCAGTATTCCATATAGTGCTTTGGGAAGCTTCTCGGTAGACTACCAGCTGTTGTCAATATTTTTATACGCTGTTTCTAACTTGTTTAAATTATTATCTAATTAGATTGTATTTCACGTCTTCATTTATTTCACCGTCCGATCCCAAATTCCCGACAGCATATATATTGTTTTGCGTGATTTGCTTATTATCCAATTTGTTCGCAGATGGATAACGAGGATATTGCATCCTGAATCATTTACACATATTTTCTTTCGTTTTTTGCTTTTAAATTTAATATCAATATTTTTTCGTTTATTTTAGAATCTATCCACTTTTTTCCATATGTATAACCAGTATTTTACATTCTGGAATCATTTACAGATATTTTCTTTCGTTTTTGTTTTCAAATTCAACATCAATATTTTATTATTTATTTTGGAACCTATACAATTTGTTCGTAGATCTATAACGAGTATATTACATCCTGGAATGATTTCCAGGCATTTTCTGTCGTTTTTGTTAAAAAAAATCAATATCAATATTTTGTTCGATTATTTTCGAATCCTTTCATTTTGTTTGCAGATGCACGACGAGTATATTACATCCTGGAATAATTTCCACACATTTACTTTCGTTTCTGTTTAAAAAAATTAATATCAATATTTGGTTCGATCATTTTCGAATCCATTGATTTTGTTTGCAGATGCCACAACGAGTATATTACACCCTAGAATAATTTCCACGTATTTTCTTTCGTTTTTGGTTAAAAAAAATATTGTCAATATTTTTCACTTATGTCGGAGTCCGTCCAATTTGTTTACAGTTGTACAACGAGTATATTATCATCGTAGAATAACTTCCACATATTTTCTTTTGTTTTTGTTCAAAAAATTTAATATCAATATTTTTTTTTCATTTATTTTGGAATCCATCCAATTTGTTTACAGATGTACAAGGCTTATATTACATCCTGGAAAATTAATTGTTCTCGAACGCCTGTCGACCGGGTTACGATAGCACGAGCTAGCCGAAGCAATAAAGCGTTAAAGTGCGTTACGTGACGTATCGAAGTTAATTATACCCTTTGTGATCTTGATACTCTATGGACAATATCGACGATCGTTAACTTTTCTTTTATAATATACTTGACGCGTTGTGCTCGTTGCACGTGTTGAAGATTAAAAAGCACATCGAGCAAGGACATTGCGCAGATTAATAAATCTCGAGCAGTCATTTCCTTGTTAATAAGAGCACACTGTTGTAATTCAATGAGAAATAATATAGAAATGAATAGACGCAAAGATGCAGATAATTAAGGGGTTACCCCCACTTGCGATTTCGAAAAAATCGTTTTTTTTTTATTGCATTTTTTTGAAGTATAAGTATCTGAGAATATGTCCTCAAAATTTCAAGTCGATCCGAACAAAATTGACTGAGATATGAGCGTTGAAAGAGAAGAATCCGTTCTTCGTGTAAACTGAAATTGAAACTTTAAACGCGTTTTTCCTCAAAATGTCATTTCTGAAGTCGGTGACCAAGATTACTCGAACACTAATGAACCGATCTTCTTGAAATTTTGCAGGCTTATTTAATACATAAAAATGTAGTCTTTAATCGTTCGATTTTTTTTTCGTTAAAATCGAACCATTAACTTTGACTGTCCGCCATTTTGTGAAAAATGAATATTTTTTAAAATCCTTCGATTAAAGACTAGTTTATACTTATATTTGACTAAATCCATCCGCATTTTTTTTTCAGATGATCCACTTCGCCGCAATGTTGGTCACCGCAAACCGTGTAGATAAAAACATTATTTCATTGACGGCCATTTGCCACTAAACAATGTAATATTTTTCAATAAAAAAATTACTGAAAGTTCTTCAAGATGTGTTCTTTAAGATGGTATATTGATCGATTAAAAAAGTTTTGTAGTTTTCTTTGAAAAAATTCATGAAAAAGGCCTTTTTTGCGCTACAAGTGGGGGTAAAGCCTTAATATTCGAATAATAAAAATACGATAGTCTCGCGAGTGTAGCTTGCATCTAAATATATATCAGAGAGGCACGAGCCTCGGAGAGAAGGATCGTTACGCTGCCAGGTGAAAAGAATTGACAGGGTAAAGGACGCAAATTGGACAATTGTCGTGACCGTTTCGTGTACAGCGGACGCGAAACGACAGTGACAAGTATTTTGCTGTCAGGTTTGTACATCGTACAACTGCAGAGCGATTGCGCCGTCAAGCGAGCCTCTCGTACGAGAAAAGACGCCAAAACTTTGCCTCGATAATTATCATTGTTTCCGAATATCATGATTTTCTCAATGCCACACGAAAGCGTAAAAATTTCGTCATCTTTCGTTGCGAATAAAGTTTCAACGCGTGGAGTTTTGCACCTTTCGTACGAGCGAGCTAATTGGCGCTCCGGATGCGCGAGTCGATTCAACCGAATAATGGAATAACCGAATCGCGAACACGCGAGCTTCTCTAAATCGTTATGCTAATTTGATGCGCGCGCACGCTGGCTTTTCGTTGCGATACGCAAATCAATGTTGGTACTCACAACAAAAATCCATTCGAACGGTGAAAGAAGAAGCTACAATTTCATTATTGCCGTCATAGGCATCATCACGATTTCATTTGATTGATTCATCAGGATTATAATTGAGGAAAAGTATAATTATCGAGGTTCTTTGTAGCTCGCGCGGTTCGTCGTTGTCGTTGTTACCGCTGTTGTGGAATTGTTATCGGCTGCATATGGCCAAAAATACATCCAGTCTGCACTGCTTCCAGACGAGATTTTTCTTTTCGTTCCTTCGTTCCTACAGGAATCATTCACGGGCTACGTCTACCTAGGTGGGGCTAGAAATTATATTTTCCAAAATTATTTCTGACAGTATCACCTTTTAGCTATATTTTCTGCAAATTTTCTTGAAATATTCCTAAAACTGTATGAGCTACAGCTTCTAACGTCGATCGGACGAGCGGCAGCAACATGATACTTCCAACTTTCAACGCATTTTTCTGGATACACTGTTTTCAGCGTCGGTGGACATGACGTCGCGAGAACGAATTGATGAATTGTTTCCAAATTTACAGGAGATACTATGAGATCCATTTAAAGTTCATCGACGATCTCACTTTTTTTTAAATCGATCTTCATTTTCCAATAGTTACGTAAATATAACGACTTTTGAGATATATTTTGCATTCTCGAGTTTGAATTCAGCGCCGCGTTGTTCAAAAAAATAATTTGAAAAATCGACGATCGTCAACGGCTCGTGTTTATTGTCAACTCGAATAACCCGTTTGAGTTTTAGATTTCAGATGGACCATTTGAGCTGAAGCGTGTCCACCGCCAAACATGGCGATAAAAATGTCATCATTTGCAGCCGTACATGTTTTTGTTGTTTTTCTGTATTTTTTGGTGATTTTTTTTAAAGGTTCTCAATATATGTACTTTGGTATTAAAAAAAAATGCTTTTCCCTTTCACCAACCGTTTCCCAGAAATAAATTCGGACCTTGGCCATTTTTTTCGGGTCTTTAAGTAGATGTGGTCTCTCTCTCTCTCTCTCTCTCTCTCTTTCTCTCTCTCTCTGCAATAATTGCGGAATTACAATCGTCGCGAGCGCGGATTAACAATGGGAGAGGAGGTCGTCACGTTTAATGAAGCACGCTACCAAAAAGCAGGCAATACGGGTGATATTGCCGCGAAAATTTAGCAATCGCTGGCGCAACGATTTACGATTGGATCTTGACCGGATCAAGGGATCACGATCGTTGTTGTTGAGCAAGTTATAGTCGGATCTTGTGCGATGCAGAGCCACCGAGATTCGCACCTCTTATCCTAAATAGAGTAATTCGAGTCAGGTGTGCACACTTTGCAATTGGAAGGGTCACCGGGCTTAAAAGATAAGGGCTAGAAAAATAAAACCAGAATAGTCAGATAGGTCATTACATCAACTGATGATCAAATTTCAAAAAAAAATACTAAAAACCTTCACATTAAAAAGAAATTAATAATTAATAAAATAATAAAATTCAGGATGCGCTCGCGTGACCTGTATTGCGGGTAACCGCACGGAGAAAACAGGCGCCTCGAAGTTTAGAATTAATAGTATGCTTTTAAAATAAATATCATTAAATATCAAAAAGTATTGAATGGAAGATAAAAATTGTAATTACGGTATAGTAATAATGAAGAAATTTAAGGAAGCTTTCCAGTGTGACAGCCCAAAAAATCGCTGTTTTTCGCGATTTTTTTTTTAAAGAAAAAATAATCTAATCGGTCTGGTTTTTTTTTTGTATATTAATTGGGTATTGAAGAATACAAAACAATTTTTTAAAGATCGATTTATTTATTAATTAATATCTATAAAAATGATGAAACAATTGTTGCAGAAAATGCACTTGGATGTGGTGTCCACGTTGGGGGTCACAATTTTGATCTGAAACAAAAAACACAAAAAGATTATTGATCGGTATATAATTGGCTTTCGTGCTATGGAGGCTTTTTTTTTTTTTTTTTTCAAAAATGGCGCCGGTTTGAACAAAAAGTATCAATTTTAGCATTTTTTTTGGCAGTTTTTTTTACAAAAAAATAGGAAGATGTCAAAAAAAAAAAAGCTTCCAGAGCACGATAAGCAATGACGTTAAGAATATTGTGTAAAAAATTCAACTCGATAGCTTTAAAACTCTGCCCTCCAAGTTGGACACCGTTTTGAAAAATGCTGTTTCGAGAAAAACGCGTTCAAAGTTTCGCTGTAGCTGTAGCGCTCCGTTGCCTTCTTCCAAGAAATGCTGTACAGTAACCGAAATAATCTGAATTTCGGCATGAAAATTTCAGGAAATATTCGGAAGAGTGTATACTATTCGATAAAGCAAAAAAAAAATCGATTTTTTGAAAATTTCACACTGGAAAGCTCCCTTAAATCTTAACATACGATATGGCACGTAAACTGATACAAACAATACATTTTATTCGGCATATTGTGATTTTTTGTAGTATTCAAAACAATATTTTGCCCACGTGATTGGAACAATTAGTTTCCAATATTCTACAAAAAGTACGGTATAAAGAGTCACATTTTACTAATAACTTCGTAATATTTATCGCTATACGCCGAAGATTTGTACTATTCGTATAGGGAAATCTATACATACACGAAGATTCATGCTGTACGTATAGTAATATCCATACGAAAATATAGCGTGTAATAAAGGTTGGTATTTTACAAAGCACGCATTATTTTTACTATACAGAATATAAGGACTCGCGCCTATGCGAGAATAGTTTCAAATGTAATATGCACGCATCATTTTTACTACACAGTGTGAGAATCATTTTTACACTTCTATAACATGTCTTAGAATTCCGAACTGGCAGTAAACTGCCATACTTTTCTAGCACGGAATATTAGAATTCTGGCAACCGGTGTTAGAAATTGAGGACGTATTTTTCTCCGTGCGGGCACCCCCCTGTGGAGTATGCTGACGCACGGCTGGGAATGTGAGCGCAATCTTTTTAATTATATATATATATATATATATATATATGTGTGCTCTGACAAACAATATTCGAATAAAGCAAGCAAATAATTCGTCCAAAACTTATGAATCTTCTTAATAGTTCATTATTCTTTGTAAAAACTCTAAATAATTATACATATCTATACATATGTAGAGCGGAGGAAGATCGGTTTTCTTTGGGACTATCGCGGCATTATCTCGCGGTGGCACGCGATCGTCGCGTCTCCTGAAATTCTCGACACCGAGAGATCATTTTCTCGTGAAATCGATCAACCGTGACGATGAATCGCAACTTCGCCGATATTCGAGTATAGCGGTTTTGATAGGCGCTCAGTCGCGCTTCGTCAAAATAAAATCAACGACGCGAATGTTGGAAGAAATCGTCCTTGTTTGACTTCTCAACAATAACACGCTTTTGCTAACTTTCCTATTTGTTTTTTTTTTGTTTCTATTCCTACTTGCTCAATATCCTTTCTAAACACGATCACGGCTGTGCTGTGTCCATTCGTGGGGCGTGGAGCTCGGTTATCGAGGGCTGGAGATCGAAAAATCAAGCTGTTTGGTAATTTTTTTTTTCATCCACCTAGACTGCCTTGTCGTGTGATCAGCTTCTCGCCAAGGATATCGCCTCGGAGATGCTCGTGTTGGCCTTTTGACTCTCGTTGATTTTCATCCCCCCCGAATTTCGGATCCTTCCTCGTCGTCCCGTCCTCGTCGCGCTCTCTTTGTCCGTCCGGCAAATTCGTCTGGAAGCCGCGATCGAACGCCGGGAGATCTCGGAACAGACGAGTCAAGCGTGTAGGATATGGAGGTGGCGGCGGCGGCGGCGCGAGGCCCCTCCTGCTAATAAAAGCCGCTCACTAAGCCTTGCCACACAGACAGTCACAGCCGGAGCTAAAGAGCAGGAGCCTGCTGCCGCGCGAGAGCTTCCCGCAACTTTTCCAATCCGCGTTTGAGTTTATCGATAACGCACACGAGGAAATACGGATATCCGTGCGCGAGTGGTGAGTTCCCTCGCGGATACTGTCACATTCTTGTCATTCGACGAAAGACAATCGTTACCTTCTTCCTCTATCGACCCGTGCTTCATCGTCTTGCCGCGCTTTCCACGCAAATAATTCCCGATCGAGCGACCACACCGACCAGAGTGAACGTGACATTTTTTTTCCTTACCATCGGTTTGGTGATATTTTTGTGATATTTTGATCGTAAAAATAGTGAGTGGCGAGCGAGCGAGCGAGAGAGAGAGAGAGAGAGAGAGAGAGAGAGAGAGAGAGAGAGAGCCTCGACATTGAATCCGAAGGAAGGTACCCCCTCGGAGCTTGTTGCCAAAAGTCACTTCTATGCTGTGCTCGTACATTCGCGGATTGTTTCTTCTTTCGTACTTGCCGCGCTCCCGTGAGGCCACGCATGCGCCGTCGCGAGCATGCGCTGTAGATCTATTTTCCCTTCGATCGATCTTACCTCGCGTCAAACGGCCCCCCGCATCTTCGTGACGGCCGTTGTTTGAATGAAAATTTGTACGAATCCAAACTAAACGTAATTCGGATAAACGAGAGTGATTTTTGTTCCCTCGTGCGCAAAGATACGAGCGCAAAATCGACGAGTGACTTTTGGGGTTATAGTGCTCCAGGCTCGAGTACTCGCGAACATTTTTTTTACTCTCGACCTTACACCGTCGTCCGGTTCTGCCATTTTTCAGCTACCTTTCGTCGCTCCGTTGCCGAATTGTTTTTTTTTTTTTTTGTTCCACTTGCACTCTTGTTTATCCGTGAAAGAAAATCGCAACGAAGCTTGGAATTTTGGACAACTCTGTACGATTGTCAGTATTGAAGACACTTTTTTCAAATTTACCCCCAAACTCGATCGTCCGCAAGCGACTCGGTGTTATCGCCCGAGGATTGCGCAATCGCGAGGCGTGTTTCGAAAAATAAAAAGTTGCATGTTTTTCGTGAGTGGAGAAGGCGGCTGTGGAGCCCCGCCGCTCACTCGGAAGAGGCGAAAGACTTGAAATTTAAACTCGTCGAAAGTGATAGTCACCGGACGACGCACGCGAGAAAGGCGAACCGTTTCAGCTCCCACCTCGCCCCTCAACCTTTCACGGGCTCTCTCGCGTACCTCTCACGGCGAGCACGGTCGTCGGACCGGCCCGCGAGAACTCACGGAATTGCGTGCCGAACATTCGTTTCTCTTCGCTTTTTCCTTCTCAATTACGATACTCGTTACTTCCGGTACCTCGCTTCGTTTGCCGTTCTACCTACGATTATCATATTCGTGCGATTCGCCTAATCCTTGTGGTTTTTTTTCTTCACACTTATTGCAGCATACCTGTTCGATAATCGAGGCACCCACGAGGGTAGACGAAAACAAAACGTAACACGATGAAATTCGCAACGACGATATTGGCAGCCAGCTTCGCCGTCGTCGCTCTAGTCAGCGCGGTTCCGGTTCTTCCCGATGACCACTCGCTGCGTTCTCAGGTCGGTCATTTCTGTACCTAACTATACGGATCTTTCTCATTTCAATCAAAGACCCAGTCTCGTTGGTCCCCTTTCACGGACCTTGCCAATTATTGTTCGATTATTCTACCTGCCGTTTTTTTTTTTTTACATATCATTGGCATTGTAATAATAACAGCGTGGACGTAAGCGGCAGTGAAAACAATAATAATAATTGTCATTATTGCCCCACACGCAATATTTTCATCCAGTGCAGTGTTCTGGAGGCGATTTTTTTGGATGGAATAACTTAAAAAATAAGTAAAAAATAAGTACACATTTTTGTCGATCCGCGAAAAAAAATATCATGCATGGAGAATGCCCCACGGTGGCGACCAGTATTGTGAACGTTGTATGAATCTGAAAAAAACAAACATCCTTGATCTATATAAGTGTGGTGATGTTTGGTACCGGAGTCGGCGAAAAAATGCACAGAACGGCGGCATGCTGAACTCTCATTATTATTTTTTTTCATATTTTTCTGACGATTCTACGAGGTATATATTTAAAAAATTCTCCATTCTGCTACAAACGTTGAAAAACATTATACTGAAAGTGTATGCCAAATCTAAGCTCAATCGGTCAATTGGTTATCGAAATGTCCCCGAGCGTACTCTTCATCATTTCTCTAACTTGGTTACTTTTATGCGTAGCGTGAAACCGTTTTTCACCGGAGTATTCAGAAAGGTCTATAGAATAAAAAAAGAAAAGAAAAAATGATGTTTTCATATTTCTAAACAGCAGTACGGCCTAAAGGAGGTTAGAGCAGTCCAGTTGAGTCAAATGACGGTTGACGAATTTTCTTTTTTCAATGAACCTCAAAAATATACATACGAGGTATAAATTTAGTCTGCGAACGCTAATTTTTTGTAAAATATATAATCAAAGGGCAAAATTATGCATTTTCATATATTTATTACGTAAATAAGAAAAACTTTTGTGTCACTACCAACTGGAAAAAGGATAACATTATCTATGATTAATATGAAAAGACAGCGAATGTTTTATACAACTCAGGATAAAACTTTGAGTAATTATAATTATGTATAGGTATTGATATTTATGTCACAAGATCATTTATCATTACTATTAAGATATTACTTCCCGGACATTGTTGGCAGCAATGCTCTTCATTCGTCAGCCAAGATTCGTAATCTTCCATCATACCTTGATGGTTCAGTTTTGATTATATGTGGTTTACGATGGCCACGGTGGTTTTTTTTCTTCTTAATTCTTACAAAATATTATTTGGCGTTAATCCGTTGTTATGAATTGTTTACATTGGTGCGAAATAGCCAAATAAAAAATGACATTACGTCATGGCAATGGCGTGAACGTCTTGTCCACCGAACCGCACGTAAAATTACATACATTTAACTATTCTTTATCTCGGCTGTTCCAGTCGTGATTTTTTTTTACATTAGTAAAAGCTCACTCCGGTCTGGACCATAACATATATTTTTCTTAAAATTTTACCCCGGCTTATGGCTAACGCTCCAACCTCCTTAAAAACACGCTAGTAATTTTTTTCAATCCGTATTTGACTGCTTTGTCGGTGTGATGAATGAAAACCGTGTCCTCCAAAGCACAATACAGATATCGAATATCAAACGATCCGTAAAAATAGCGTTCTTGAGATTGCTCAGCCTCCAGATATTTCCATAACTGATCGATGGACGACCTTGAAACTTTTCAAGTGTAATGGGAAATTTTGTTCCAGTGTGTTCGTTCACCTCCGTTTAACCTTAACGAGAGCAATAAAAGAATGACAATGGATCGTCAGTATAGCTTGTAGACGTAATACAAGTGCGTGCCTAAGAGCTGTTAAATACCAATATAAATAGTAGTACTCACGAACGGTGGCTTTCATCCCGACGCGGTATTCGCGCCTCGACTCCGTCAAATTTACACAATCGTTCTCTATTTTTTTGTTGCCTTCTTGTTTTTCTTTCATTCGACGCGATACACATTGATTTCTCTCGACTAATCGATTATACGAGGCGATGGTGAATAATCACCGAGCACATTTTCTCCCGATCACTCGTGCTTGCCGCAAGAAATCGAGCGAAAGTCTGACCGATTACGAGACGACGCGCGGGGATCATAATCTGTTCGTAACAAATTCTTCCACGTTCTTTCTCGCTCTACACACGATCGAGTGACAGTTCTGCGACTATGGAATAATTTAAGATTCGATCAATTAAATTTCCATTGGATTATTCGATCACTGTTTTTCCGCCATGAATAATCATTTTTATGATTCGTCCTGCGAGGTGAAAAAACTACGGTGGAACGTTAGGAAAAAAAAATAACGCTTTCTTCACGAATTGATCGTCGCAACAATTTATACGGTTTAATTGCTTTCGTCAGAAAAAACATTATACGAGGTCTGACCACCACGAGGTTTACTCACTTGATTCCCTAAAGAGCGTGCGTAAGCCGAAGCATTAAAGGGCCTTCTCACTTTAGACGCTAAACAAGGCCTATTTGCATGCATTTTTTTTCTTGGGTTTGTATTATAGATGTTGATGTAAAAGTTATTACGCGTAATATATACACTTTCGAAATACATTTGAAAAATTGTTTTCCGTATTTATATGACTCAAACAAACTTTAAACGCGTTTTTCTCGAAACAACGTTTTTCGACGGCTTGTTGATCAAATCTTCGAAACTACTGAACCGATCCTTATGAAACTACATATCCTTTACAACTATAACTATAGATCATATCAAGCCTTTTCAAATTTTTATCTTCACTATTATTTTTGCCAAAAACGGTGAAATGAACACGTTCTTTTTTGTTTTTTCGAAAAATGTCCGCCATTTTGTTATTTTTGCATATATAAAAAATCGTACGATACGCGCTAAAGCCATTAACATACTGAATCTAAAACGGTTTGATTTTTTTGTTTCGGTTGATCCATCTCCGAAATTTCATCAACAGCATAAACCTACCATTTTGTAGGACACTTTTTTATTTACCATTTTCGTCTATAAATAGTGACTTAAAGAAATACATTTTTTTTAAACGTGTCTCGCCTATAAATAAACTTTTATATCAATATCTATAATATAAATCTATTTAAAAAATGCATGGAAATAACCTTTTTTAGCGTCTGAAGTGAGAAGACCCCTTACGGTATTGCTTTCGCGGAGGGCCGTATTTTGTGGGGGCATAAGGAGGGCCCTTCGAAATCCTTGATAAATTACAGTAGCGCCTTATAAAAATAAGTCCCGACCACTTATTTTACCCAACAGTAAACTGGAGTTAAATATTTCGCGCAAAATTGATTGATTTAGACACTTTCTCGGAAACGTCGCGGCTAAGAAAATTCGTCTGCTAGTCACATTTTTCTGGGTTTTATCGTTAATATTTTCTTTGAATATTCTGTGGCCCCCTATTTTTACGGTCGTTACGGAATCTTAAGATTTTTTTACACGCGTCAGCAGTTTACATCCATAAAACGCCGTATAAACAAGACGATTTTTAGAGTTGTCATTTATCGTTAAACGGTTGGTAACATGGCTGAAAATGTTACCAGTATACCGAGATGTATTTTTACATGATTATAGACGAATATCAGTTAACTGTTCAATTTTCGGGTTTGCGAGAGGGATACCTTAAAAGACACCTATCTCTATGCTCGAAAGTGAGCGCTCGGAATTCTTGGGCATATTTCTTTTGGCACGTCTTCGAGACGAAAAAAAAAATGAGTGGTAATCTCTCATGAACAGAGAGACACTTTTACCCACGTTACGTGGATAACTCGACTGTCCAGCGTTTATTCAACATTTGCCGCGAAAGCCATTCTCATTGTGTGCATCGTGTCTCGCGACTGCACCGACGAATGCACATGCAAAAGAATAAAAATAAACTACGAGATTTTTCACTGGCCACTTTGGCACGAGCGATTCTCGTCGAATCGCGTTCTCGCTCGTTACACCGGAGAACACTCTGACCGCTTAAAACTGAGTTTCGCACTAGAGGAGGAATTCGTTGTCACGGACAATTATTTTACGATTTTACGCTAAATGCACTTCCGGCAGAGACAAGCTCATGTGCATGTTTTATTCGTGATATTGAAGTTTGTATCGTTGGAATGCAACGAAGTTTTTTCCGTCCCGAGAGAATTTTTTTTTATACGTCAGGTCAAAGCTACGCGAATCTTTTTTAACATCCAAAAATATTTTGGATAACGATGAGAGTGGAGAAAAAGGAAATAAATAATATTTTCCGTTGCATTCCAACGATGCAAACTTCCGACGCATTTTTAATCCCATCCTCGTGCAATTGCTTCGACGACTTGCGAGTAATCGCGCATTCCTGTGCTTCGCCATTTCTCAAACAATTATTCGCTTTTACCTTGAGGACTTTCGATACCGTTCCTCGGCTGAAAAAGTGGGGATGAGAATACAATGAGTTTTCGGCAGGCTGCCAGTTTGTTGCGATTAAAATGTCATGTAATAATAAATTATTATTGGGCAATATCCAACTGACAATATTGTTTCAAAAAAATTTCTAACCCGGGAAATCGAATCAATAGATATCATTTTTGCAATTAAACATAAATATGTTGCAATTTATTTAAGAAAAAATAACCGATAAGTAAATACTTTTTAATATAAAGTTCAAATGCACTTATGCTATCTACGTTCTAAGTACCCGCTGATTTGGAAATTCCCGCTAGTTAACGCACGAAGGATATATTGCCCGTACATTCCCTGCCAAAAGTGAGTTTCGGTGAAAATTGTGAGTACTTTGCGATAACATTAAAAACTGAAAAAATCAACCGTATTGGAGATGCTAAGAACATTGGTTTTGAATAATAAGAATGCCAAAAATTTCTAAATAAATTGTTTAAACACAAATTTGTTCAAAAAATCGCCGGGAAACCTGATTTTTTGTGACATCAAATGAATTGTGATATCCTTCTTAATACATATAATTTTTTAAAGAATCTTCTCTCTATTGCGAAAATCCCGTTTTTGGAATCTTTTAGCGGCTATACCTATGACACTGTTCGTTCAATACGTCGGACACTTCTTGGATTTGATATGGAACATTGCTCTGAAAAATATTGAAAATTTGTGGCTCTTCATCCAATTTTTTTGTTTTTCTGAAATTAAAATGAAATTAGAAAGGAAATTTAAAAAAAATTCATACCTATTCGGAAAAACTACGAATTCATTTTATGATATAAAAAAGTACTTCGTCGGACATTTATTAAGCAATTTTTTTCAACAACTTACTTGTAACTTTATTGCAGTATTATTACCGGAAATTAATGTTCTCAGCATTTTCAATGTGGTTGATTTAAAAAAAAATTTAATCCCATCGCAAAGTACTCAAAATTCTCGCCGAAACTCACTTTTGGTATAGGGAATGTACGGGCAACACATCAAGTTTAACTCACAAGTTTCGCTAACGTCCGAAAACAAATTGTTCGAGCTCAAAATTCTCATCTTTTTTCGAGTATTATTAATGAACAAAGTAGAGAAATCACTTAATTTTCTGACCCTACATTCCGAACACTATAATCACCATCTTCTCAATTTTTATTTGAATCGAAGTATTATTTTAGGCCATACAGCCCTATAGCTAGTGTTCACGAGGTGCCATTACCAAATGGATAAAGGTTCAACTTGAATATTGAAAATCCTCAAAACTATGGTGTGAAACAAATGCATTTTTGGAGAGTTGACGGATCCTAAATTAATTTCTCGGTGATATAAATTTCAATCGTCTACAAGCATTTCAATTTCAGTTTCGAAACTGCTTAAGGGGAGAGATGCCTTTAGGCGAGGAAAAAATTGTTGCTTTCTCTAATTTTTTTTAAAGGAAATATTTCTTCCCTACTTCTGAGCCTTAGGACATGTTTTATTACTACTTTCGGTTGTCACGTGCTAATTTTTTTATATCGATATACAAAAACGGAGGAGGTATGGAACAGTCTTTTAAACGGGTTGAGGCGGATGTTGTTAGACGGCGTGACACGTAGCGTCTGCGGGATTAATCTCGCGCAGAATATGAAACAAGAAAAAGTGAGAATAGTTGAAAAACAATGAAATCCTACACTTTGAAACGAGAAGATTGGAACTTCCCGAATGAAATGGCTACATTTTGCAATAAACAAATACTTTTTTCTTTTAATTTTCTGTGACTATTCATCAATTAGTCTATCAATTAGTTAATATTATTGTTATAATTAGAGTTTTATCGAATCACATGCCATCAGATTTTTCAAAAATATGTTTCACATATATATATATATGCGTGTGTGTATGTTTAATTCCTCTCTCTCTCCACCCTCTCCACCCCCACTCCCCTTTGATATGTCGTGCAATAAGGACAGACCATTGGTTCAATCGAATAAACGAATGGTTGACTCTACAAAAATTCTATTTCATATACATTTTTTAAAAATCAAACAGATACACTTAGAGGATTCAACTAAATTGTTTTTTGAACAGATGAAACCGAATCACAGATTTATCAGGATTAAGTAAAATATTTAGTTATTGGACGACACCAAATAGATTTTTATTTGACTAAATAAACATATTCGAAATAATTAGATGCGGCGCCTGTAAAGAAAAATTGTTTAATGGTAAGGTGGAAAGAAGGCGAGTTTTTGTAAAAAGCGAAAGCTGCACGGAGAAAACAGGGGCCTCGAAGGTTAGAATTTATACTACGCTTCTAAAAAAAAATATCATTAAATATCAAAAAGTATTGAATGGAAGATAAAAATTGTAATTATGGTATAGTAATAATGAAGAAATTTAAATTTTAACCTACGATATGGCACGTAAACTGATAGAAATAATACATTTTATTCGGCATATTGTGATTTTTTGTAGTATTCAAAAAATATTTTACCCACGTGATTGGAACAATTAGTTTCCAGTATCCTACAAAAAGTACGATATAAAGAGTCACATTTTACTAATAACTTCGTAATATTTTTCGCTATACGCCGAAGATTTATGCTATGCGTATAGTGAACTCTACGCATACACGAAGATTCATGCTATACGTATAGTATACGTATTTTTACTATACAGCATATAGGACTCGCGCCTACGTAAGAATCGTTTCAAATGTAATATGCTCGCATAATTTTTACTATACGGTGTGAGAATCATTTTTACCCTTCTATAACAAGCAAGTCTTAGAATTCCGAACTGGCAGTAAACTGCTATACTTTTCTAGCACTGAATATTAGAATTCTGGCAACCAGTGTTAGAATTTGAGGCCGTGTGTACATATGGAATAGACGATACATGCATATATTTAAAATAAATAATTCCTATAATGGAATGCAATAGGAAAATTTGATTTCGCGCAAAATCTAGTTAATTGAAATTTAAAAAATCAAATAGGAGCTAGGGTTACTTAATATCAATAGCATTTTACTATCAGTGCAAAGCATCATACGCAACACTAAGAGATGCAACACTGAGAGATGCATAACGTTCGAGGTAACGTGTCACCGAGACGATCGCCAACACGGTCCAGTAGTATTCAAAGTTGTCTCTGATCTCAATTAAATGAGCCAACAGCGGCTAACGCGTCTACAGCCCGGTAACGAAACGATATCGTGACGTGATAGAAAGCTTTTACCACGTGACGGCCGGCGGATCGAGACGGCCGTGCGTCGGGACGTCGTCCGCCACTCCGTAAATTGCGTAAGCCTCCAAGTGCGAAAGGAGTCGTCGCGCGCACGCAGCATCCCAGTAGGAACATATCCGGGACCAAAAGATAAAAGCGCCGTCGGAGTTAGCGTCACGGCTGGCGCGCGCCTGCGCACTTTCTCCTCGTACGAGCGTGCGGCCTGAAGCGAAGACCATCGCCAAGTGCGAGGTCACACCGCGGACACTTTCTTCGCTCGATCGCGATCCCTGCGATGGGAAAGTTAAATCGTAAAACGTACCAGCCAATTGAGATATCGCTGCGTACGTTGGTCCGTCGTACTTCCGTTTGTTCCCGCGTAAAATGCCATCGGACGCTTCCTCTTCGAGGGACCAAAATGGCCCACGTGCTTGGCATTTTTCCGACCAGCCAACATACAGCTGAACCTTCACGAGCGATCGAACGCGCAATGAAGATCCGAATGAAAATTGCTATTGTCGCACTTGGCAAGCGCGCTGAACGCCGAAGTGCATCGATCATGCGGAAAAGAGGGAAAAAGAAAACGTCACGTATTATGCTGCGAGAGCGCGAGTTGTCGGCTCGCAGGAGTAGCGCGCAAGTTTCCGCTCGCGAAACAGCGTGCGGCTGCACGAACATTGAGGGAAAGTGGACCGAGAGTCCGACGAATGTTGAGCAACGTTACAAACCCAAAGGCACATGGATTGGCACTCAACGATAGACACATATATAGGGGAAGGTGGGGCAAGACGGGGCCTCTAAGCTTTTTCAATCAATGAAACGCGATTTTTTAACAGCAGAACTTATAAACTTCAATTAGAATGATCAACAGACTTTGGACTTTCATAATCGAACGAAATAAAACGGTAAAGTGCAACTCTTCGCGTTGAAATAATTTAATTGAATACTTCAGTCTTCGTTATTGTCACAAAAAGCACAAATATGAATATCCATAAAATTGGTGATATCTGTTGTTGCATACGACTAACCGATATGCCAACGTCCGTAGTTCAAAATTAGGCAAGCTAGTAGCAGTCGTCCCTCCAGCTCCTTCAAATCGACAACAAATTCTTCTTCTTCCTCTTTGGTGGAAGTAGTTAGTATGGGCCCTAGGGGAACTTTGACACTGCAAATTTGGTTTTCATTTTTTAATCTCACCTTGCCCTCTCGAGTACTTGACTTTTTTTCGTCCCTTCGCCTCAATTTGTTTTTCTTTGGTGATTTCGAACCATTTCCAATCAACGAAACGCGATTTTTTAACAGCAGAACTTATAAAACTTCAATTAGAATGATCAACAGACTTTGGACTTTCATAATCGAACGAAATAAAACGATAAAGTGCAACTCTTCGCGTTGAAATAATTTAATTGAATACTTCAGTCTTCGTTATTGTCACAAAAAGCACAAATATGAATATCCATCAAATTGGTGATATCTGTTGTTGCATACGACTAACCGATATGCCAACGTCCGTAGTTCAAAATTAGGCAAGCTAGTAGCAGTCGTCTCTCCAGCTCCTTCAAATCGACAACAAATTCTTCTTCTTCCACTTTGGTGGAAGTAGTTAGTATGGGCCCTAGGGGAACTTTGACACTGCAAATTTGGTTTTCATTTTTTAATCTCACCTTGCCCTCTCGAGTACTTGACTTTTTTTCGTCCCTTCGCCTCAATTTGTTTTTCTTTGGTGATTTCGAACCATTTCCAATCAACGAAACGCGATTTTTTAACAGCAGAACTTATAAAACTTCAATTAGAATGATCAACAGACTTTGGACTTTCATAATCGAACGAAATAAAACGGTAAAGTGCAACTCTTCGCGTTGAAATAATTTAATTGAATACTTCAGTCTTCGTTATTGTCACAAAAAGCACAAATATGAATATCCATAAAATTGGTGATATCTGTTGTTGCATACGACTAACCGATATGCCAACGTCCGTAGTTCAAAATTAGGCAAGCTAGTAGCAGTCGTCTCTCCAGCTCCTTCAAATCGACAACAAATTCTTCTTCTTCCTCTTTGGTGGAAGTAGTTAGTATGGGCCCTAGGGGAACTTTGACACTGCAAATTTGGTTTTCATTTTTTAATCTCACCTTGCCCTCTCGAGTACTTGACTTTTTTTCGTCCCTTCGCCTCTATTTGTTTTTCTTTGGTGATTTCGAACCATTTTCTGGAAGCATGAATGAAAGAACATCGATAGAATATGGGTGTTGCTTCGCTACCCCGTCTTGCCCCACCTTCCCCTACATTTATAACCGGCTCGTCGATATAGTCAGAATCAGCGCTCTAATATTTCTACGTACATATCGAATGATATCTATATACACACGCGATGTATAACTACGAAAGACTCGTGTGTTATGTATAAATATATAAATATGAAAAGCGTCGATCCCAGCGAGCGCGTCCAATAGCTTTAGTCGTCGAGCTAATGCCGCAGCGTTGCAAAATCAAATTGCCAATAGCCGTAGTGTCCCGTGTCGAGCGATAACTCGTTAATCCTGTATTACGTACTTTCATAGTGACCATTTTATTTATTTCGATCAACGTCGAGGCTGTCTAAAATTAATCCTTATGCCCATGCCTTTCCATCGCATTACACTCGCTCAAAACTCTCGTCGTATCTGACCAACTTCCGACATTGCTCTATCGTGTGTTTCTAGTTGCTCGAGCGACTGGTAATGGCGGAGGGTGAGGACGCGGCGGCAGCGGCGACGGCCCTCAGGAGTAAAAGAACCATTGGTATTCTTCGGCAATTGTTTCCAGGCTTGACACAGGTTAGTCGCGACGACCGATAAACTCGAAGATTGCGTTAAAAAATCGAAAAATAAAAAACTGCGCTGGAACAAAAATGTCGGGAAAAATGGCGCGTTGTTCGCGAGCCCTCGAGTAGCGCGATTGCGAGTCGCCCAGATAATCCGTGCTCCAACGCACACAACATTCCGAGCGAGAAAGTACAACTGCTCACTTGGCATGGCACTCGCTCGCCTCTGTAGTACCGTCTCGCCGTCACGAATAAATTTGTATCCTATATATTTTACTAACGCGAAAGACCCACCCCGCGTTACAACCTTTTCTCCCGTTCTATTATTCAGTCGTGTAAATTATTTTTTCTTCATTTCTTCGTTTGTTTTATCTATTTTATCTATTTATTAGATAAAATAGATTATTTTTTCTTCTTCATTTCTTCGTTTGTTTTATCTGTTTAATCTATTTTTGTCGACTCGTCCATACTATGCGTGCACACACCCGATAGGGCGTAACTCATAGCCGTCTACGCGTCAATTCTTTTCCACATTTGTATGCAGTCAATTTTAGTACAAGTGGATAAAGGTAAAACCATAACCACGGTAATTATTATATTTAAAATGCTATTAT